>WOXC01005629.1:40000-98331 GCA_011680675.1 Gymnobelideus leadbeateri | reverse complement strand
AAATAAAGTCTAAATGGGATCATTATCTAGATATAAAGGCTGATACTATAAGCAATCTGGGAGAACAAGGAATAGTTTACCTGTCAAATTTATGGAGAGGGGAAGAATTTATGACCAAACAAGAGATAGAGAGCATTAAAAATGTAGGATGGATCATTTTGATTACATTAAATTGAAAAGTTTTTGTTCAAACAAAGCCAATGAAACCAAAGGAGGAAAGTGAAAAATTTGGAAAGCATTTTTACAATCAGAGTCTCTGATAAAGGCCTCATTTCTAAAATATATAGAGAATTGGGTCAAATCTATAAGAATACACGTCATTCCCCAATTGATAAATGTTCAAGGGATATGAACAGGCAGTCTTCAGAGGAAGAAATTAAAGATATCTATGAACATATGAAAAAATGCTCTAAATCACTATTGATTAGAGAAATGCAAATCAAAACAACTCTGAAGTACCACATTTCACCAGTCAGATTGGCTAACAGGACAAAACAGGAACATGATAAATTCGAGAGAAGATGTGGGAAAATTGGAACACTAATGCATCTTTGGTGGGGTTGTGAACTAATCCAGCCATTCTGGAGAGCAATTTGGGACTGTGCCCAAAGGGCAATAAAAATGTGCATACCCTTTGACCCAGCAATATCACTTCTAGGGCTGTATCCCAAAGAGATCATACAAGTGGGGAAAGGACCCATATGTACAAAAATATTCATAGCAGTTATTTTTGTGGTGGCAAAGAATTGGAAATCAAGGGGATGCCCATCAACTGGGGAATGGCTAAACAAGTTGTGGCATATGAATGAAATGGAATACTCTTGTGCTAGAAAAAATGAGGAGCAGACAGACTTCATAATAACCTGAAGAGACTGATGTAAACTGATGCTGAATGAGGAGAGCAGAGCTAGGACAACATTGTACACAATTACAGACACACTGTCATCTGTGATGACTAACTTTGATAGACTCGGCTCCTCCCAGCAATGCATTGCTATAAGACAACTCCAAAAAGCTCATGACAGAAAGAACTATCCGCATATGAAGAAAGAATTACAGAGTCTGCACGCAGATTGAAGCAAACTACTTGCTCTCTTTTTTGTTTTGTTTTCTTCCTTCTTTCTCATTCATTCCATTGGTTACAATTCTTTACAACTTAACTAATGTTTAATGTGATGGCATCTGTAGAACCCATATTGGATTGCATGCCACCATGTGGGGTGAGAGGGTAGGAAATGAAGGGGGAGAAAAATTGGAAATCAAGGAATTGTGAAACTGAATGCTGTAAACTAAAAGTAAACAAATAAATAAACCCAAATTTAAAAAAAAAGAAAAGAAAAAAGAGGGAGGCCAAGAATGTGGAGGGAGAAAATGCCAACACATTATTGAATCAGGGCCTTGGTGTTTGGTCACATAACAAAAAGGAAGAGGAAAAAATAAGCTAGGATAGTATACTCAGTCCGCGACCAGAATCCTGGGACAGCTCTTTCATATGGATGTCAGCTGCTTCTGGGTCTGTACTAGACAAACCTCAGGGTTCCCAGAGGGTTTTGGCATCCACTCAGGAGCAGGGTCTTTCTTCAGATGATCCAGGAGTACACACCCACAAGTCTGACACCCATGGGAGTAGCTAGAAGGACCTGGTAGGGGCCCTCAGAGAAAACTCCTTTTATCAGTCTTTGGGCCTAAGTTCAGACTACTTAGAAGACTCACAATGGACTAGTGTTGCGAAGGGTGATTTACATGTCACCAAGGTAACCAAGAAAACTTAAATATAAATACCTTGAAAGACCAAAGTAATACAATAATTATCACCAATATTAACTAATATCAAGTTTTCTTGTATCCTAGTAAATCATTTTCGATGTCTATTTAACCAGCACAATTTGAGTCTGAGATGGTTCGTGTAGTTATCTGTTCCCCTGATAATTTTTCTTGGACAACAGGCTTTATTCTCAGGACAGCTCTAAAGAGGGCTCTGCTTCTGTGGTTCCAAATCTAGGGGTTCCTAGATAATTTTGACTTAATATAATTTAGTTCAATTATTTAACTTTGGTTCTTCAATCTTGAAACTTCAGAGTATTTCAGTTTACATACCATTTGCTGTTTCTATATTTACCTAAATCTTGCACCTTATATGAAAATCTTCTAAAAATTTATGAGGGTCCAATAAAATGAGGCCTTTTGCCTTTAAAATTATCAGATGATACTTTAATAATGTGAAAGTAATTTCATCTTCTTTATCATTATTCATATAACTTTTATGTGTAAAATCTTATTTCAATTTTTAGAATTTACTACTAAAACATACTTAAAGCCTGAATTTCCAGGACAGATAAATTTGGAAGTCAACCATATAATCCTGTTGCTTTCCCAAAGTTTACTATTTCACTTATTTAGAAAATTTTTACATCACACCTTTTTCTTATCATTTTGTCTAAACATTTCCCCCTTAGGATGATTTCATCCCTATTTTATAATTTGACCACAAATAAAAGTTAAAATTGCAAGATTGTCATACTTGCATCCTGTTTTAGTAACTCAGAGATGTTCCAGTATCAATATGTTATTTAATAGATTTAATATTTTGCTTACAAAACTTCATGATAATAGAAATTTGCTATAAAAGGAAAAAGAAGGAATGAAGTTATAATGATTTAATATACCAAAACATAGGGAAATGCTTCCTTAGCTCTGCTTGATTCCAGTCGTGAGTCATATTTGATAGCCAATCATTTAGTCACATAGTATCAAAAGCAAAGTTCAGGATTAATTGTGTGAGGAAATTTCCTTTTCCAAAAGAAAACAGCACAATGACTAAACAGAGTCAGGAGGATCCTACCTTTGGCCATGCCAAAGTAATTTCCAAAACTTTTCCCAGGTACAGCTATCCACCTCTAGCAATTCCCAGACTATGGCTTCAGTCCATTTTCTACTATTGGCTTCATGAAAATTTAGACAACCATGCCTGTTATCAAAGCTCAAACTTTTGTAAATTGCAGTCCCAGGAATTTTTACCTTAAATAGCTAAGTTTCACTAACCACAACTTAAGACTTGAGTATCTTTCTTGTTATTTCCCTAACAGTTAACTCTTCACTTATCCTTCACTTATAAGTTAAAACTACCCATATTCTGGGGCTTCAGACGTACAGAAAACACCTGAAAATTGACTCATCATTAATGTGTGTTGAAGCTACATCCCTAAATGACTAGATACACATTCATAATAGCCAGGATTTTCAAATAAAAATCTACTACTATAGTAAACATTATTATTATCTGCATTTTAGCAAAATATACCTCATTGAATATTTAACATTTTTCAAATATCTTTTTATCACATCCTTTTCAAAGCCCAATTCCTATATTACTGCATCCAGATTAAAAGGTGTTTTGTCTAACAGCATTTCTGTTAAAATGGTCTTTCAGACTTTGCAATATAAGAGAATTTAGAAATACAATAATAACACAAACAATGTCATCTATTTAAAACATCAAACAAAACTTCAGATGGCCTTAATCCAATTAATTGTATTTCTAAATCATCCCATATAAAAATCACTAAACTTACTAGCTTTGACATTTTAAATCCAGTTTAAAGGTATCTAGCATGGAACAATTACATTCAGTTAAAGAAATAATAATATCACTGTGCTTAGCATATGCCAGACACTGTGTTAAGCACTTTAAAATCGTCATGTTATTTTGATCCTCAGCAACAACTCTGAGAGGTGGGTACCATTATTATTTTTCTCTTTACAGATAAGGAAACTGGGGCAAACAGAGATAAGATAACTTACCTATGATTACACAGTTAATAAATTTCTACAACAAGAATGTAATTCAAGTTTCCCTACATTTTTTCCAACATTTGCTCCAACATTTGTATTTAGGAATCTGATCTGTGATGAGAGGAGGTAACAAAATAAGAGGGAAAGGGTCTGTGAACTAGGGTGGTCACAAAAGATCTTTGGTTGAAACAATCATTTCTCTTTTCATAGTCAAAGATGTATTAACAAGAGGTACAAGCTGTTTACCTATTTTTTTTCTTTTTTCACTCTGGAATTACTTCCAAACTAGCTACCTTCCTTCACTACCCTAGAACAATGAAAGCTATTAACCTTGCCATTTAATTTTAAAACTTTTATAAAATCTAATCCTTATTTTTCCTTAAAATAAAAGCTACTAAGTGGTATGTGAGAACTTAGTAGAATATTTTAGAAGGGGGTGAGTTCCTGGAATTGCCCAAAGTCTCAGGAGTTCTCTTCTACAATCATAAAATTATTATTTGCCAAATTCCTTAATGATTAATCTCCAAACCTCCAATACCTACTAAGATGTTTTTAGCAGTTCTACAAACCTTAATTATCTAACAATTTCTATAATGCCAACATAGCCAAAACTAAAATTACAGGGTGAAAAATATGCAGATATTTTTTATAACCTAATCCCCCATGGAAAGCCAAGATTGAGAGTTAGTCCTACTTACTGGGACAATTGCTTCAATTATGAAAGTTCATTAATCTTTCCAAGTGTTCTAAATGCTTTGACTACAGCCCTTAGAAGTTTTTTTTTTTTTTTCTGGCTGGCTGAATTTTTTTTTTAATTTCCTCATGCCTATTTTAGTAAATTTGGTTTGTTTTTCTTGTTTTATTGTTTAGCATTTCTATTACAATATTGAATATTGATGGTGATAACAGAGAACTGTGCTTTAACCCTAATCTTATTGGAAAGGTTCAGATTTTATACCCATTACAAATAATGTTGCTCTTGATTTAGATAGATACAATTTATCATTTTAAGAAAGTTTCATTCATTGTTATCCCTTCTAGTGTTTTTTTTTTTAATGCTTTATTAACTTCTGGTTTACATCATTCATTTTCACCAGATTTTGAGTTACAATTTTTCCCCATTTTTCCTCTACCCATGACCCCAGAATAGCAATCCTACAGGATATCCCCTCATCCAATGTGCTCTCTCCCATATCTTCTCCCATATCCCCCTCCATTTTTCCAGTAGGGCAAGGTGAATCCCTGTTCCCCAACCTGCACATCTTATCTCCAAATTATATGTAAAATAGTATTAATAATAGTATTTACATATTTTTTAGAACATTTGATTTTAAAACTTCGAGTTCTAGATTCATTCCCTTCCTGCCTTGTCACCCACAGTTACTGGGAAGATAAGCAATTTAGTATATATTGTACATGTGTAGCTATGCAAAACGTGACCATAATAGATATATTGTAAAAGACAGACTATATTTCCCTCCCTCCTATCCCACCTCCCATCTGGTCCACTCCCCATTGTGATCCTGTCCCTTTTCTAAAGTGGGTGCTTCCAACTTCCCTCCCCCCACCCAGCCTGCCTGACCTTCTTTCATTCCCGCCTCTCTCCTCCCCCCAATCTCCTGTAGGGTGGGATATCCCATTTAGTATGTATGTCATTCTCTCCCTTATCCAAATTCAATGAGAATAAGGTTTTGCCTTTTGGACTTCCTGTTTTCTTCCCCTCCCCTGCAACCACGTTCCCTTGCCTCTTCTACATGAGATAGTTTACCCCATTCTGTCTCTCCCATCTCCTCTCATTATGTTCATCTCTCACCTCTCAATTTCACCCCTTAAGTATCATCCCTTCCCATTCAATTCGACCTGTGCCCTCTATCTTTGTATACCTGTAGACATATATACACACATTCATATATGTATTTATATGCCCATATATCCTTCTTCAGCTATTTTCATACTGAGAAAGGTTTCATCAGTTACAGTGTTGTTTTTCCATGTAGGAATGCAAATAGTTCCACTTTGATAAGTTCCTTATGATATATTTTCCCTGTTTACTTTCTCAAGCATCTCTTGCTTCTTGAGTCCAAATGTCAAATTTTCTATTCAACTCTGGTTGTTTCATCAAGAATGCTTGAAAGTCCTCTGTTCCACTGAATGACCATATTTTCCCCTGAAACATGATATTCAGTTTTGTTGGGTAGGTGATTCTTGCTTTTAATCCCAGCTCATTTGCCCTGTGGAATATCATATTCCATGCCCTTTGATCCCTCACTGTAGAATCTGCCAGACCTTTGCTATCCTGATTGTGTTTCCACAGTATTCAAATTGTTTCTTCCTGGCTGCTTGTAATATTCTCTCCTTTATCTGGGAATTCTAGAACCTGGCTATAATATTCCTATGAGTTTTCTTTTGGGGATCTTTTTCAGAAGGTGATTGGTGGATTCTTTCAATCTCTATTTTGCCCTCTGGTTCTAAAACATCAGGGCAATTTTCCTGGAGAATTTCTTAAAGGATGATTTCTAGATTCTTTCTTTGATCATGGTTTTCAGGTAGTCCAGTAATTTTTATATTATCTCTCCTGGATCTATTTTCCAGGTCAGTGGTTTTTCCCCTGAGATATTTCACATTGCCTTCTATTCTTTCATTTGTTTGTATCTGCTTAATAGCATCTTGATTTCTCATAAAGTCACTAGTTTCCATTTGCTCCAGTCTAATTCTGAAGCAATGATTTTCTTCAGTGAGCTTTTGAGATTCTTTTTCCATCTGGCAAATTTGGCTTTTTAGGCATTCTTCTTCTCCTTGCTTTTTAAAGCCTCTTTTGACATTTGAGTTAGTCTATTTTTTAAGGTTATTTTCCTCATTCAGGCTGTTGGCTCTCATTTCATACTTTTCTTGCCTGTTTCTTATTTCTCTTCCCATTTCCCCCCCACTTCTCTTATCTGCTTCTTAAAGTTCCCTATGGCCTGTAACCATCTCATTTTTTTCATTTGGGGTTTTTGGTACAGGATTTCTGACCTCATAGTTTTCCTCCTGTTCTATGCTCTGATCTTCTTTGCCCACAAAATAGGAGTCTAATGTTGAATTTTTCTGTTTATTTCGTTTTCTTTGCCTAAGCATGTTGCCACTCAATTACTTTACTTTTGTGCTTGTTTCCACAGTAGGTCTTTGCCACCAGCCAGGGGAACTTTGGTCCCAAATGCCAGAGTTTTCTCAATGGCTGGAGGTATTAGTTGGGTGGCCTCTCTGAAGCCTCCACACACTCTGGCAAGCTGGTCACACACCCAAAGACCTCCACCCCAGACCACAATCAAGTTCTAAGAAGGGTAAAGCAAGAGCTATTATCCCCCAGACTGATTGCCAGATCTCCCTACAGTTAGCAGGCCAGGAGATGAAGCTGCAATGTGGCAACATGGCACAAACTGTGCTGGCTCCTCAGTAGCCTCTTGACCAAAGGGGAAGAAGATGAAGCACTCTCCCAACCAGTCCCAAAGTCCATAGGGCACTGACCTCTCACTTTGTCCTAGGCATCTATGTGTTGATAATTCTGGAAATACCACAGCTGTTGGTGTTCTGGGATTCCTCCAGCCAGCTGCTGGTCTGGCCACCCTGGGGCTAAAACCTCCAACTCAAGTGACTCACATGGGCCTGTGCTTGGCTCCCAGAGCGCCATGTTGGCTGCTCCCTCCTGGGCTGCCACGCTGTTCTCAGAGGGAGGTTAGCTCATCTGTGTCATTTTGTGGGTTCTGGAGCTCCAGAGGTCGTTCAGAGTCCCCCTTTTACATAATTTTGAAGTGGTGTGGGCCGGAGCTCTGTGGAAGTGCTGTTTCTACTCTGCCATCCTTACTCTGCCCCCTGACTGGCTGAATTTTAAATCTTTCAAGGTAATAGAATCTAGCTCATAACACAAACACAAAATAGACATTTTACATTTTACAAAGAAACAAACATAGACAAAATGACAAGACAGATACAGACACAATTCTAACAAAGCACACAGTTACAGTCCTAACTTTACCAATTTTCAACAGAGATATACATTTACCAAGGTGTAGTATTTAAAAACAGTAGAGGCATACAGAGAAACCAGTTAACAGGAGTGTGAGGTTTAAGAAAGGATATCCTTGCCAGAGTAATCCAAGGTGAATCTGGTCACCAGAGGGTTCCTGGAGTTTTCCTCACAAAGAATGGGGAGTTCAACCAATGTGTAATCTCAGAGGATTGGAGCAGGGACAATGACAGAGTACTCACCAGATGAAAGGCATGGGGGTCAGTCTCAGGAGAAATAAATCTCTGGGGTTTCCTGTTCCATTCCTTCTGGTACAGGAGAATCCAATGGCCTGGTTTCATATCTAATCCTAATTCTGACACCAATTAATGCCAACTGAACCAATCAGTCTCTAATCTGTGGCTAGCTAGAGCAAACCAGAGCAGGTTAGAGATAAGAGGGTCAAGAATAAAATAGAAGTTTAATGTCAAAGTGAGAGAAATGACTTGCAAGCAAGTACACATGCACCAGGTCCCCACCTCTATGAGTGAACCTGGTTTAGTGTAGAAGGATCTCAATGCTTATAACTTTGGTTAGGCACTAAGTTATAACCCTGAGAATGAGAGGTAATAGCAACAATGTGACAAGTTTGCTTCATAGCAGGGCTTCATGACCTGAACATGGAAAATTGTCCAAGCTTGTCCAGTGCTTTTGTGAGTTCAGAGAACACTTGGTGCTAGTCAAAGAGATACAATAATTATGTGGTTTTGCCAGAGGGTGAGATCATCCAGAGAGTGAGTGCTAAGGATTGTTGTTATGCCAAGCTTGCTTTCTGGGCCTTACACCTGAAAAATAGGGTGTTTCCTGATATCTTAATAAAAGATAGCAAAATCCATAAAGAAACACTAAACTTAAAATTAACTTTAGAAAATAAGGAAGGAAGATGAAAGGAAGGAAAAAGGAAAAAAAAAAGGTAAAATGAGAGAAGAAGGAAAAGAGGCAGGAGTGGAGGGGAACAGGAAGGGAGGGAAGTGAAGGGAAGGAGGGAGTAAGGAAGGGAAAAGAAAAAGAAAAGTAAAGAAAGGAGGGAGAGAGTGAAGAAGAGAGAAAAGTAATAAGGAGGGTAAAAAGGGAAGAAGGGAAGGAGGAAAGGATGGGAGAAAGTCTCCAAAGCAAAAAAAAATTCATGGAAAAGCATCTAATAATAACTGTGCTGGGTTCCGGGGATATAAGTGTAAAGAATGAAACAAATGAATGCAATATCCATTCTCCTGTGGACTCCCATAGTGGTGGAGAAAAGAACATGTTCCTAGAAAATGTCAGCTCTGGAGAGAGAAAAGGCTTCCCATTCATCTGCCTTGCTTCAGTGCAGGGAAAAAAAACAAACAAACAGACAAAAAACCAAACCTCCTACCTAGGTCCTCATGGCTGCTCTTCTTGGCAACCAAAATGCCTCACTGCTGCTATCAACTTTTTCTCCACTCCCCACTGTCTCTGAAGCAGCCACTTGCTGCTTCTCCACTGGTTCTGTGTTGCCTTCTGCTTGAGCTCTATTCCCTACTGCCTCCCATTCCTATTGCCATTAGTGCTCACATATCATTTTGGGAATGTTTTCCCCCTTGTAGAGTGAGACCACTCAGGGCAATTTGTCTCAGTCCACAGAATATTGTTGGTCAACTGGCTGATACATCAAGGGACCAGCAACTAAAAACCTTCCAGAGTTATCCTCCTCATTGATAGTTTCCCGATATTTCCTCTTAGCTGAGTATGTTCAACTGAATTCTATTCATCTCTCTGAAGCATATACAAATAGTATCTCCATCAAAGTCGTAATTTTTATATGTGCTTATCTCCCCCATAAGAATGTAAGGTTATTGCATGTGGAGATTGTTGTATTCTTTTTACTTGTATCCCCAGAGTATAGTATACAGTACCTGGCACATAGCATTTGCTTAATAAATACTTGCTGATTGATTGATTGATCACATTCTAATGAATTGTTTTTGAGACTGTGTAAAAACTCAGAGGCAGCTAGGGGCTAGAAAACTAAACCTGGAGTCTAGAAGACCTGAACTCAAATCCAGCTTCAGACACTTCCTAGCTATGTTACCCTGAGCAAGTCATTTAACTTCGGTTTGTCTGACAAAAGATCCACTAGAGAAAGAAATGACAAAACCACTCCAGGATCCTTGCCAAAACAACTCCACAGATAGTTTACAGTCCATACAGCTATGAAGACTCAACATGACTAAACAACAAAAATTCAAAACCCCTTTTTATTTGTCCTCATAACTTTTATTAACAAGTGTCCAGTTATAAAAATTATCTTAATGCTTTCATATGGCTCAAGAAGGCCCTAGAAACACTGAAGTTCATGGCTTTTGCCAGCATTCCAGCTATCATCATAAATCCCATGGCTCTCTTATATTTACATGCCTAGTATAATAAATCAAAATGGGAGAGGAAGTCATCAATTTGCTTGCTAAGCAAAATAGGCTCCCTGTCTCAAAAGATATGCATTATAGACATTATGTAACTATGTTGCCAATAGTTATAGACCTATCATAATTTATGTGTGTGTAATTATATATATATATATGTATATATATATGTATACACACACACACACACACACACACACACACACACACACACATATATATATATATTGAGAGAGAGAGAGAGAGAGAGAGAGAGAGAGACAGTGAGACAGAGACAAAGTTGTGAGAATCAAATATTGGCATTGTGCAAATGCCAAAAGCATGTTTGCCTAAAAGACCATTTCAAGGAGAACTCACACAAGGCAAGGACCCATATAGAGTTGGTCAGAAGAAATTATACAAGAGTATTCTCAAGGTCTCTCTGAAAAACTTTGGAATAGATTATGAGACGCAGAAGACACTGGCATAGGATTTCCCAGCATGGTGCGGCCCCATCAAAGAAGGCACTGTACTCTAGGAGCAAAGCAGAATTATTGTAGCTCAAAATAAATTTTAGATGCAAATATTTAATGACATCTCCATGTCAAATGTTCATATGAACTATTTGTGCCTGACCTGTGATAGAGCCTTCCAAGCTCATATTACTATGATCAGCCATAATTGGACACACTATACCTCGACCCCAACATAATGGTGTCATTTTGATCCTCTCTAAAACACAACAGCCACCAAATTATGTATCATTTTACATTATTACATAGTGTGAAAGTATTATATACTCAAATTATATCAAGAGTCAGCTACGTAGTATAGTAGATAGAATGCTCGGCCTGGAGGAAAGAAGTATTCAAATTCAGCCTCTGAAATTTATTAGCTGTATGACCCTAAACAAGTCAGTTAACCTCTGTCTGCCTCAGTTTCCTCTACTGGTTAATAGGGGTAAAAATAGCACCTCCTTCATGGAGTTGTGAGAATCAAATGATACAATATTTGTAAACTGTTTAGCACAGTGCTAGCATAGAGTAGGCACTTAACAAATGATTTAAAAAATAAAAATTATTATTATTTGTATATTCCTCTACTAGATTATCAAGCAATCAGCAATATAGGCCTGATGGGGAATGGAAACAAATCTTTTTAATTTTTGTATTTCCACCAGCACTTACTGTGCTTTTCCCACAGTAGGTGTTTGATAAATGCTTTTCAAAGAGAAATAAATTAGATCAATTAACTAATAAACCAATTTTGCTTCATGGTGTGGGAGTGTTGAGTGTCATTTTGAAAGTACACTATTTTTTTAAGCTTTTATTCAGTATTTTATTTTTCCCCACTTACATGTAAAAGCAATTTTTTACATTCATTTTAAAAACTAAGTTCCAAATTCTCTCCCTTCCTCCCTCTCTACTTCCCCTCATTGAGAAGGTAAGCAACACAATATAGGTTATATATGTGCAGTCATGCAAAACATATTCATAATGGTCATGCTGTAAAAGAAAATATAGTCAAGAAAGATAAGGTAAAAAAAGTATACTTTAATCTGTATTCAGATACCATCAGTTCTTTCTCTGGGTATGGATAGCATTTTTTATTGTAAGTTCTTCAGAGTGGTCTTGAATCATTGTGTTGCTGAGAATAGCTAAGCCATTCTTAGCTGATCATCTTACAGTATTGCTGCTACTTTGTACACAGTACATTTCACTTTGCATCAGCCCATGCAAGTCTTTCCAGGTTTTCCTGAAAGCATCCTGCTTAACATTTCTTATAGTACAATAGTATTTCATCATAATCACATACCACAACTTGTTCAGTCATTCCCCAACTGATGGACATTACCCCAACTTCTAATCCTCTATTCCCAGAAAAGAATTGATATAAATATTTTTGTATTTAGGTCAAAGGGTATGCATGATTTTATAGCCCTTTGAGCATAGTTCCATAGTTCTGCTCTACAGAATGGTTGAATCAGTTCACAATTCCAACAACAGTGCATTAAAGCCTAATTTTTCCCATGTTCCTTCCAATATTTGTCATTTACCTTTTTTGTCCCATTAGCCAATCTAATAGGTATGAAGTAGTACCTCAGAATTGTTATAAGTTGCATTTCTCCAACCAATAGTGAGTTAGAGTATTTTTATATGGCTATAGATAGCTTTTTTTGCTCCATCTGAAAACTTTTGATCATTTATCAATTGGGAAATGGCCCTTATTTTTATAAATTTGACTCAATTCTCTATATGTTTGAAAAATGAGATTTTTATCAGAGAAACTTGCTTCAATTTTTTTCACAGTTACTACTACTAAGTGTATATTCCTCCATCCTATTCTCTGATCCTCCCTCCTTATTTATTCTATTCTCTTTTTCCTTTCACCCTTTCTCTCCTCATAAGTGTTTTGTTCCTGACTAGCTCCTCCCCCAATCTGTACTCCCTTCTATCCCACCCACCCCTTCTCTTATCCCTTTCCCTCCTACTTTCCTACAGGGTAAGATAGATTTCTATACCCAATTGAGTATGTATATTATTGGAACTAGACTACTATAATGAGGACTATGCTACTGTACCAGCTCAAGAACTGAACTACATTCAGTGTTAAGCATCCTATTTTAAGAATGACATAAACTAGCTGGACCACATCCAAGGGAATATAAATAGAATATAAATAGAATTATGAGGTTTTCAAATTACATCTTATCTGGGATTAGGAATGGTGAACCTAAAGAAGAGATTTAGGATAGATAAAAAGGTTGGGAACTAGATTAGTGATTTCATTGGAACAATAAAAGCTCAGAAGAAACTCTTCCTACTAAAACAGGTTGGCAGCTTTTCTACAAATTATAGTGTTAAGGAATTGCCTAGAGCACTGAGAGGTTATATGACTAGCCCAGTTCCCACAGTTAGCATTTATCATGGTTGAAATGTGAACAAAGGTTATCCATATCCCAAGTCAAAAACATAAGGTGAAATTAAAGACTTGGAGGAGAAAATTTATTCTCATTCCCTAATTATAGAATCAGAAGATTCCTGAGTAAGAAAGTTGCAAGAATAGCATGCATGCGGAGGAGGAAAAGACAAAACACTTTAAGAGAAAACAAATCATTGTAGTTAGAAAGAACATTCAATACCTGTCCTGGATAAATAAAGGAAGGAATGAAAAATGGATCACTAGATAATGCCTCTATTGTGTGCTAGAAATTCCTGGCCTGAGGCTAATGCAAATTTTCTTAATTGAATTGTTTCAGTTGGCTAAATTATGTTTGAGCATGGAATTTCAGTAATTTAAGGGTTCTCTCCAGACTTGATAGTTAGGAAATCCATATTTAAGCAACTGAAGGAAAGAGGTAGTATTTTCTAAAGGCTAACTGGAAGAATGGGGTGAAGTCTGTCTCTAATGTAATCTTAAAACCTCCATCACATTCAGTAGGAAAACTAAGTACCAAATTATTTTCTGGTATAATTGGAAAAGTAGATTCCTTTTGCTCCACTGAGATATGAAGTTTCTAGTTTATTATTCCCTTCTCAGAATACTTATTAGGTATTGGCTCTAAGTTTCTCTACTCCCAGTTCTATTCTAAGGCTTTCACTTGATATTTCTACATTCCTATGATTCTACTGATGAATTTTAAAACACACACACACACACACACACACACACACACACACACACACACACACACTCAATAAACTCTAGAGGCCCCCTAACACCACCAGGAACAAATATGAAATCTTCTGTTTGGCATTCAACATCTCAAATAAGCTTCCCACCACTCCCCACTAAAATATTAAGCTTTTGGGTATCATACCCTTACTCGTGGGTGCTCTGCCCAAAGGAATGAAAATTTTGATCTCTGAAACATTTTTTTTCTTAAGGATGAAGCATTAAAGTCAAATCACTCTCTCTCTCAGTGACTAGCCAATAATAGGTCCCAGGCCAGGCCCCAGCAGGTCATTGTTTGGGTCCTGATTGGCTCAGAGTGAATATAAATAGCAATTATTTCTGTTTTGGTCAGAAAACCTGAGGGTCTTCCCTTCCCAGATTGATTTTTTTTTAATTAGTAAAAGGGGCCATTCCTTGGCTTATTTCTTACCTAAGCTTAATCACTGAATGGGCATTGCCTCAGCCAAACTGACACCTGGGAAAGTCTTAGCTTAAAAAAAGGTCAAGGTCTCCCATTGCATCCAGGGTCATCTCCAATCTTCCTGATTTAATGTCTCATCACTGGACTTAGATGATTCTAGAAGAGGGAGTGAGGCTAGTGAATTTGCACAGCCTTCCCTCACTTAAAACCAATTCACTTGCATGTCAAGTCATTGTCTCCCTGAAGTCAGGGTCCTCTTTGAGAATGAAGGACAAACAACAATCCTCTCCCTACTTCACCCCACCAACAATTCAGTGAGCTAGTGACACTGGTTTCTTTGATGTTCAACAAACAAGCCCTGGGCATTTTGACTGGCTTTCTCCAAGTCTGGAACTCTTCTTCATTCTTTGACTCCCAGTTTTTTTCAAGTTTTAGCTAAAGTTCTATCTTCTAAAGGAAGCATCATTTCACAATTTTGCTCTAAGTCTGATGCCTTTCTTGGTTTATTACCTGTGTGGAGGGGGAAATGAAAACTACTCAGAACTTTCCCTTCCCCTTCCCCCACTCATTCTCTGCTGTTAATCAGCAGCAAGCCCTTTCAGGACGCTTTGGGCCCCCCCTCTCTTTTCCTTGCTGTCAATCAGCTTCCTTGGAGGGTTCTTCTGTTGTTGTTTACTTTTGGGGAAGATGTTTGAGCCAAGACTTGAGCCCACCCCACCCCAACCAATGGGAGAAAGGAACCCATTAGGGTATCAAATGGCAAAAGAGGCTCAAAAAGTCAATGAGGAGAAGAATGCCTTAAAAAGCCAAATTTGTGGGGAGGCTAGGTGGTGCAGTGAATAGAGCAGCAGCCCTGCTTCCAAGTGGGAAAATCCCAGATGAGCTCCCATTTGTGTGTGATGAAAAATCTCATCCAAAATTTAATCAAGAACTTGGAGAACTCTTAGGATAAGAACAGGAATTTATTCTCTTCCCCAGGTGAAGAGGGTGGTCTTTCCCATGACTGATCATGAGGAAGAGGCACTTTACGAAAGGCAGAATAAGAATTTATACCCTAATTGTTGTTTGTCCTTCATCCAGTGGGGTGGGCAGACTGAGAGGAAATATATATATATATATATATATATATATATATATATATATATATATTTGCTTTTTGGAGGGGGAAAGGCAGGGAATTCAAATTAATTGACTTGTCCAAGGTCACAGAGCTAGTAAGTGTTAAGTGTCTGAGGCCAGATTTGAACTCACGTGTTCTTGACTCTAGGACTGGTGGTCTATTCACTGTGCCACCTAGCCACCCAAGAAATAGATTTTTATTATTATTTTTAATAGAGAGAAGGGGGTTGCTATAGATGTGAAATATAGCATTAGCTTTCAGTTCAATTCACCATGTTTGCCTCTTGTACTTTGTTACAAGAGAACTCTCAGAAGTGAGGGTGATTTGCAAATGTTTGTAATAAAAAAACAAAGCACACAAATAATATTAAAAATTTAAAAAAATTAAAATTTTAAAAGCAAAACAAAAATGGGGGTGGGGGAAGGAAGCCTTTAGCTGAAGGCTAGTCTTTTCTGAACAGAATGAAAATCTGTGGTTTTATAGAGTATTTAAGGAGGTGATTGGCCTGTGAAATTACAGACTTTTTGTTGAATCATTTAAAGCACAATTATTGGGAAGTCTTGACTCTGACTCTTCCCTTCTCTGACTCCTCTCCCCCTTCCCCACCTGTTGCCCCAGAGGACCAGAGCACAATAGAAATTGCTTCTGTTGGTTTCCTGTAACAGTTCCTGGGGGTTACATCAATACTTGGAGGTGATGGACAACTGAGTGTCAGAGGGAGCATAGCCATCAAGGGCTCCTAAAAGAATCAGTGCCCAAGGCATTAGGAGGAATGGGGAAGTGGGGTGGGGAGAAGCAGTGTGATGGCAGGTGCCAGAGTGGAGTAAACAGGGAGTTCAGGCCAAAACAACCTTGCAAGTGTTTCAGCATAAGAAGCACAAACACCATAGTGAGAGCTGTAGCAGCTGTGGGGCCAGGGTCTGTGAGCAATGCAAGTGCAACCAGGACCATGGGCCAATGGGGAGGGGGCAGCTGTAAGAGAGCTAGACTGAGACCCTCAGAGCTAAGCCCAAACACAGTGGCCTCCACTGCAGTCAGAAAGAAGTGGATCCTTAAAGTGCCTAAGGTGAAAAACTAAGCTGCTGCTGAAGTACAAATCACAGCAGTTACAGAAATTGAGATTGCACTTCTTCCACTATCTCAGAAGAAGACCACAGATGAAGAATTAAATGATTATGAACTAAGGAAAAGAAAGACTTTTGAAAACAATACAAAGAAGAAAAAAACTGTGTTTATTAGCTGGATAAAATATACATAAGGGGAAGAGAAAGAAATTTAAAGGGATTGTTCCACATACTAGTGTGCTTTAGACATCAACTATCAAAACATAACTCTTTGGCTGAAATATGCAGAAATGGAAATGATGGATTGCCAAGTAAATAATGGCTGGAATATCTAGGATGGGACCATCACATCTCTTCTCTACATCAAATAGTTCTGGTACAAATATACTTAAATGGAGGAGATTTGGGGAACTATTGCTGGAGCCTGGCAAGTATTTGAATGCTGAGTAAAATGGCAACCTGATGAGTAAGCCTGGCACTCCTACATCAACGCTGAACTGAGATACAAAGAGGTGGATTAAGCACACAAATGATTTGTCTCCTTATACTCTGATGTTAAGAAGTACATCAAGACCTCCAGGAGCCAAGATGGCAGAGTAAGCAGGAACTTGTCCTGATTCTACCATACTGTTATGGTTTTGGGATTCAAAGATCTTCCATGCCCCTTGAATTTGCTGATGAAGCAGGAAAGGTGGGACAAGAGGAGGAGTAAGCCAAGCTAGAGCGTGTGTGGTGAATGGAAGCCTGGAGGCAGTGGCAGCAGCAGCAGGAGTGGCAGTGGCAGCAGTGGCAGCGCCACTTCGAACTCCTTTTTTTTTTTTTTTGAGCCAGCCAGAATTTCTTCTAAGGACTCCTGCTGAGGACTGCCAGGGATGGGAACTGTGGGGGGCTGGAGCTGCTGGGAGCTTGCTTCCTGGATGCTGAGCAGTCATTGTGAGTGGGGAGAGGAGGGCCTTTGCCTGAGGTAGCCTGTTCTGTTTTGAAGCTTGAGAATGTGGGTGTTTACTACATTAAATACATGTGCCAACTTAACTACTGTGATGGCCTTGACTTTCTGGTTTGGGGACTCAGTTTTCTGGTATTTGAATAAATGTTCTAGCTTTATTCCCCATGTAGAAATCCTGGTATATTTTGTTATTAATAACCATATCAGAATATTTATAGTTACTGTAGGCATTGTGAATACTGCATTGTTGATACACATAATCACCTCCAAACAACCATAAAATAATGCCCCAAGACAAATCCTGGATCAACAGAGCTAGCAAAAAGAAGGGATGAAGCAATCTTTTTAGCCCAAGACACTTGGAAAGTTGGCAGAAAAGATCTGTTTCATTCAGGTAAAAGGGGAGTGCAGTCCAAGACAGGAAGAATCCCAGCAAGCCAGCAGGGGATCCTAAGCCCCAGTGCAGTACATCAGGCAAAAAACCGGCACCAAACTCCCCCTACTTCTTTGCCCATGTCTTAACATAGCCAGAGAAATGGACAAATGCCAGCTTTCAGCACCATCATGTTTTTTTTAGCATCACCCTGGGCAAACAAGCAGCCACCAGTGTTGGGACCCACCACATGTGGCATTTTGTTTTTGTTTTTTCACAAATTTTTAAATTTTAAACTTGAATACAAATGAGAAAAAAAACAATAAAACTTTTCCCTGTGTACATCTGACCAAAAGAAAGGATTTAATATAAAACAATAAATTTCCATTTCATGAAAACCTATATAATAAATTCTACACATTGTTTTCAAAGCTGCCTAACTTTGCTTCCTTGTTGGTTTTCTAGATAGATATAGGTATGGGTATATACTCACACATACATATATACATATATTTATATATATGTAAGTATACACACACATATATATATATATATACATATGAATAGATATGTATACACATACACATATACATTTATACACATATATGTAAAACCTTATGTTTATTTCCTCCTATCATCTGTCTGAAGGTGGGTAGCATCTTCCTTTATAAGTCCAAGCTTTTCCATGCTATTTAAAATCAACCAACTCAGAATTTCCTAAACCACAGAAATATTCCAACCCAATCACAACCTATCTGAGTGATTGTCTATGAAAGCTTCTCCCTATCGCCAATTTTCTGCATTCCTTCTATTCTTGGCTACACAGGTTTCATTTATTCAAGAAAATTTTAATTTAAAATAATTAAAATTATACTTTTTAGACTTCAACAATGCTCTCACCTTATAATATAGTTTGAAGTCTGATAATGCTGAATATACTTCGTTTACATCTTTTCCTCCCTGATTTCTTTGAAGTGCCTGACCTTTTAGCCTTCTAACTGAACTTTATTATTTTTTTCTAACTCAGTAAAATAATTTTTAGGGATTTAATTGGGATGACAATGAATAATAAATACTGACTTTACCTATACACAAATGAAAAATATTACTTTAATTATTTAGATCAGAGTTTATTTGTATAAAAATGTTTTGTTTGTGTTTATATCACATGTATTTTTCAGCATAGCCTCAGCAAACAGGTAAATGCAAATGATGGGGTTCCACACATAACCCAGCATAGCCAGCTGAACAGGCTGCCACCAACTTGGGACCCATCATGTGCATCAGTGTAGCCCTGAGTCAACAGCATACCTTAACACAGGAACACCCCACTAGCTTCAGCACATACCAGGCATCAACACTGGACCCCTGCCTCAGCACCAGGTAAGCTTCCAGACCCTCAAATACCTTCCCCCCCACCTCACTACCTCACTAGACATGAGGGTCCCCCATGGGCCCGAGAGTAACATCAATGCAGCATCAAGTAAATAGCCAGGGATATGCAACCTGTTACACAAGAATCATGAAGCAGTGTCCCTTCCACCCTAAGAGCAGAGCTCAAATCTAAAAGTGAGGGAAAAAGGCCAAAAAAGATGAGGAAAAACAACAATAACAACAAATCTGACCATAAAAAGTTATTATGGTGACAGGGAAAATCAAGACAAAAATTCAGAAGAGGCATCAAAATCCCTATGGGCAAAGCCCTAAAGAAAAATGGGAAATGGTCCCAAGCCCAGAAAGAAATCAGTGAAGACCTCAAAAAGGTGCTTAGAAATCAAATAAGAGATGGAGAAGAAACCTGAGAAAAGACATGAGAGTGATGCAAGGGAATTATGAAAAAAGAGTCAACACCTTGGAAAAAGAAAACAACTGCTTAAGAAGTAGAAATGGCCAAATGGAAAAGGAAATACAAAAATCCACTGAAGAAGATAACTCCTTAAGAAGTACAGTAGGCCAAATGAAGAAGGGAATACAAAAGCTAATTGAAAAAGTCCAACTCCTTAGAAGTTAGAATTGGGCAAGTGAAAGCTAATGATTCTTGAGATGTCGTGAACCAATTAAAAAAATAAAAGAATATAAAAATAGAAGAAAATATAAAATACCTTAAGAGAAAAACAACTAACCTGGAAAACAGATCCAGAAGAGAGAATCTTAGAATAACTGCACTATCTGAAAGCCATAATCAAAAGGAGGACCTGGATAGTATCTTTCAAGAAATTATCAAGGAAAATTGCCCTAGTATCTTAGAACCAGAGGGTAAAATAGGTATTGAAGAAATTCACTGATTACCTCAGGAAAGCAATCCTAAAATAAAATCTCCAATGAACATTATAGTCAAATTTTAGAACTATTGGGTCAAGGAAAAAAAATTCTGCAAGTGGCCAGAAAGAAACAATTCAAATATCCTGGAGCCACAATCAGGATTACATGGGGCTTAGCAGCTACAACATTAAAGGATCAGAGGCCATGAAATATGATATTCTGGAAGGCAAAGGAGCTAGGACTAACACCAAGAACCACCTACTTGGTGAAATTAAGCATAATACTTCAAGGTGGAAAAATGGTCATTTGAAATAGAAGGTTTCAAGCTTTACCATAAGGAGAAGATGAGAATTGAACAAAAAGTAATCTCCAATATCAAGATCCAAGAGAAGCTGAAAAAGAGAAAAAAGGGGATTCAATAGAGCTTAACTCTTTATATCCCTACATTGGAAGATGTTCATAATTCCTAAAAATTATATCACTAATAATAAAACTAGAAGGAATGTATATATATATAGGGTACAGGTATAAGTACAGGTGTAAGGTGAATTTGAGGGAATGACAAAGAAATTAAGGGACAAGAAAGAGTAGTACATTTAGTGTAGAAGGAGAAGAGATGTAGAATGGGGTAAATTATTTCACATGAAGAGGTGTGGAAGACCTATTGTAGTGGAGGGAAAGATGGGAATATTGTCAATGGGTATCGCTTGAACCTTACTATCCTCAGAATTGGCTCAAAGAGGGGATACTATACACTATCAGTTGAATATAAAATTCTATCTTACCTGATAGGAAGGTAAGAGGGGAGGGGATTAAGTAAAGAACATGAGGAGCAGGGGCTAACAGAAGGGAGGGCAGATCCAGGGAGGCTATAGACACAAGTAAAACAATGGTGAAGAGGGAAAAGGTGAAAGGAGAGAGAAGACAAATAGGAAGAAAAATAGGATGGAGAAAAATACAATTAGTAATCATAACTGTGAATTTGAATGGAATGAACTCTCCCATAAAACAGAAGGAAATAGCAAAGCAGATGAAAAACTAGAATCCTACAATCTGTTGTTTATAAAAAAATACACTTGAAGCACAAAGACACACACAGAATAAAGGGAAAGGGCTGGAGCTGAATCTATTTTGCTTCAGTTGAAGTAAAAAAAAAAGCAGGGGTAGTAATCTTGATCTTAGACAAATAAAAATTAAAAATAAACCTAATTAAAGAGATAAAGAAGGAAACTATGTTTTGCTAAAATTTACCATAGACAATGAAGTAATATCAATAACTAAATGTATATGTACTATGTGGTATAGCATTCATATTCTTAAAGGAGAAGTTAGGTGAGTTTTTGGAAGAAATATATAGCGAAACTATATTAGAGGGGAACCTCAACTGTCCCCACTCTTAGCTTGATAAATTCAATCAAAAAAACCCCAACAACAAAAGAAAGAAGCTAAGGATGTAAATAGAATATTAGAAAGTCAGGTATAACAGACCTTTGGAGAAAACTGAGTGGAAGCAGAAAGGAATATACCTTTTCCTCAGTGCACCTACACAAAAATTTACAATGTATTAGGGCACAACACCATCAAAATCAAATGTAGAAAGGCAGAAATTTAAATGTATTCCTTTTGTGTCATAATGCAATAACAATTGCATTCAGCAAAGGTCTGTGGAAAGATAGATTAAAAATCAATTGGAAACTACATAATCTAATCCTAAAGAATAAGTGGCTGGGGGTCGGAGTAAAGATGGTGGAGTAGAAACAGGACTTCCACATGGCTCCTGCTTCTACCTCCTCCAATACAAGTAAAAAATGACTCTAAACAGATTTTAAAGTTACAGAGCACACAAAGTAACAGAGAGAAACAAATCTCCTGCTGAAGGCAACCCATTAGGCCAGCAGGAAAGGGCTATTGTAGCATGCTGGAAGCTGAGCCCAGCCCCACATGAGCCATGAAATTTTGGCCCCAGAGCAGCTTCATCCAGCAGTGCCTGGAGAAGATATCCAAAGAGTGAAGCATTAGCAGCTGTGGCAGTTTCCAGGCTTCTCAACCCATAGAGGCCAAAGACACAGTAAAAGGTCAGTGTGGAACTCTGTTGGAACAGGAGGGAATGGAAGAGTGCAGTCTTGCTCCTGGGGCAAGAAGAAGTAGAGATGTGGCGGCTGCACCACATGGCTGCCTCAGGAGCTTCTGGGCTGCAGATTATAGGGGGACCAAGAAACCATTCAGAGGGTAATTGCTCTTGCTTTGACCAGCTTGGATCTGGATTGCAGTATTATGTGGAGGTTCTAGGATGTGTGGCCAGCTGCCAGAGCCTTTGGGGGCTGCAGAGAGGGTGTCCTCCTAATTGCTCCAGCAGCTATGAAAACCCCAGCTATTTGGGACAAAGCTCACTCCATTTTGAAAGCAGAGTTCTACCATGGCAAAGACTTCAAAAGTCACCAAAAATTGACTGGCAACAGGAGCAAGCAGAGGAAATGCAATCCTACTATAAATTCCTTTTTGGGGACAAAAGGGATCAAAACATGGAATGGTAAGAAGACAATGAAGTCAGAACTCCTGCATCAAAAGCCCCCAAGAAAAATATGAATTGGTTACAGGTCATGGAGGAGCTCAAGAAGGATTCTGAAAACCAAGTAAGAGAAATAGAGAAAAAATTGGGAAGAGAAATGAGAATGATGCAAGAAAATCGAGAAAAGTGAGTTAACAGCCTGACTGAAGAAAATAACACCTTAAAAAATAGACTAACTCAAATGGCAAAAGAGGCCCAAAATACCAATGAGGAGAAGAATGCCTTAAAAACTGAATTGCCAGATGGAAAAGGAATTTCAAAAACTCACTGAAGAGAATAATTCCTTCAAAATTAGATTGGAGCAAATGGAAGCTAATGACTTTATCAGAAATCAAGATAGTATAAAACAGATCCAAACAAATGAAAAAATAGAAGGCAATGTGAAATATCTTATTGGAAAAACCACTGACCTGGAAAATAGATCCAGGAGAGATTATTTAAAAATCATTGGACTATCTGAAAGCCATGATCCAAAAAAGAACCTAGACACCATCTTTCAAGAAATTCTCAAGGAAAATTGCCCTGATAATCTAGAACCAGAGGGCAAAATAGAAATTGAAAGAATTCACCAATCACCTCTTGAAAATGATCCCCAAAAGAAAACTCCTAGCTTCCAGAGTTCCTAGGTCAAGGAGAAAATACTGCAAGTAGACAGGAAGAAACAATTTGAGTATTGTGGAAACACAATCAGGATTACACAAGACCTACCAGTTTCTACATTAAGGGATTGAAGGGCTTGGAATATGATATTCCAAAGGTCAAAGGAGCTAGGTCTAAAATCAAGAATCACTTACCTAGCAAAACTGAGTATCTTCTTTCAGGGGAAAATATGGTCATTCAGTGGTATAGAGGGCTTTCAAGCATTCTTGATGAAAAAAACTGAGCTAAACAGAAATTTTGACATTCAGATACAAGAAGCAAGAGAAGCATGAGAAGGTAAACAGGAAAAAGAAATCACAAGGAACTCATTAAACTTGAACTATTTACATTTCTGTATGGAAAAATGATAATTGTAATTCATAAGACTTTTCTCAGTATGAGGATATTTCAAGGGAATATATATGTATATATGCATATATACATATATATGTATGTATAGGAGGTTGTATGTGTATATAAGTATGTATATGAGTGTGGGCATATGTATGTTTATATATACATAGACAGAGGGCATAAGATGAGTTGAATATAAAGGGATGATATCTAAAAAACAAAATTAAGAGGTGAGAGAGGGATTTATTTGGAGAAGGAGAAAGGGAGAGATAGATTAGGGTAAATTATCTGATATAAAAGAGTCAAGAGAAAACTGTTACAATGGAGGGGAAGAACAGGAAGGTTAAAGGGAATGGGACAAGCTGATTCTCATTGAATTTGGCCTAAGGAGGGAATAACATCCACACTCAATTTCATTTCTTACCCTACAGGAAAATAGGGGGTAGGGGATAAGAGGGATAAGGACAGACTGGGGGAGAGGGTAGTTAGAAGCAAACATTTTTGAAAAGGTATAGGGTCAAAGGAGAAAATAGAGTAAGTGGGGGGGGCAGGATAGGATGGAGGGAAATATAGTTAGTCTTTCACAATATAACTACTATGGAAATGATTTGGGTAACTACTCATGTGCAACCTGTATTGAATTGATTATCTTCCCAATAGGGGTGGGTGAGGATGGAAGAAAGGAAAAAATCTGGAACTCATAGCTTTAAAAACAAATGTGTTTAAAAAAAAGAATAAGTGTCTCAAAGTACAAATCATAGAAATGATCAACAATTTCATTAAAGAAATGACAACAATGAAATAAAATACCAAAATTTATGCCATGCAACTAAAGCAGTACTTATGGAAAAATTAATTTCTCCAAATTCTTATATCAACAAAAGAGAGAGTAGATCAATGAATTGGGTATGCAACTAAAATACTGGAAAAAGAACAAATCAGAAATCCCCAGGTGAGCAACAAATCGGAAATCCTGACAGCCAAATGTGAGATTAATAAATCTGAAGGTTAAAAAAGACTATTGGGCTAATAAATAAAAGAGCTGTTTTTATGGGAAAAATAAGACAATAAGCCATTGATTTATTTGATTAAAAAAGAAAGAAGAAAACCAAATATCCACTATCAAAAATGAAGTGTGAAATCACTGCCAGTGAAGAAGAAATTAGTGCAATCAATTAGGAAACATTTTGCTCAACTATATCTTAGTGAAATGAATACTTAACAAAAATATAATTTGCCCCAAAATCACCAAGGCCAGATGAGTTCACAAGTGAATTCTACCTAACATTTAAAGAACAATTAATTCCAGTACTATATAAACTATTTGGAAAGATAGGTGGAGGAGTGGCTAGGTGGTGCAGTGAGTAGAGTGCTGGCCCTGGAGTCAGAAGGACCTGAGTTCGGATCTGGCCTCAGACACACAAATAAAAACCTAGCCGTGTGACCTTGGGCAAGTTACTCAATCCCAATTGCCCTCCAAAAAAAAAAAAAAAAAGCAAAAAAAAAAAGATAGGTGAAGAAAGAGTCCTACCAAATTCCTTTTATGACATAATTATGGTGTTGATACCTAAATGAAGAAGAGCTAAAACAGAAAAAGAAAATTATAAACCAGTGTTCCTAATGAATATCAATGCCAAAAATTGAATAAAGTACTATCAAGGTGATTACAACAATTTTTTTTAAAGCAAGTATTATACACTATGATCAGCTGAGATTTACTACCAGGAATTCAGGGTTGGTTCAATATTAGGAAAACTATCAATATGATTGGCTATACCAATTACAAAACCAACAGAAACTGTATGACTATCTCAATAGATGGTGAAAAAGCTTTTGACAAAATATAGCACCCATTTCTATTAAAAACAATAGAGAACATAGGAATAAAGGGAACATTCCTTAACATAATAACCAGTACCTATTTATAACCATGAGCAAGCATTATCTGTTATTGAGATAAAGTAGAGGGTCAGCTAGGTGGCGCAGTGAATAAAGCAACGGCCCTGGAATCAGGAGGACCTGAGTTCAAATCCAAGCTCAGACACTTGACACACTTACTAGCTGTGTGACTTTGGGTAAGTCACTTAACCCCAACTGCCCTCTAAAAAAGCAAAAAAAAAATCTTACACAGTGAATAAAACAGTGGCCCTGGAATCAGGAGCACCTGAGATAAAGTAGAAGTCTTGCCAGGAAGATAAGGGGTGAAGCAAGGATATCCAGTATCACGACTATTGTTCAATATGTTATTAGAAATATTAACTGTAGCAATAAGAGAAGAAAAAAATCGAAGGAATTAGAATAAGCAATGAGGAAACAAAACTATCACTTTTTGAAAATGATGTGATGGTATACTTAGAGTACCCTAGAGAATCAATTGAAAAACTAATTGAGATAATTAACTTAAGCAACATTGTAGGACATAAGATAAAGCCACATAAATCACCAACATTTTTCTATATAACCAACAAAGCCTAGCATCAAGAGATAGAAAGAGAAATCTCATTTAAAATAACCATAAACAATATAAAATAGCTAAAAGTCTACTTGCCAAGGCAAAACCAGAAACTATATTAACGTAATTACATTAACACTTTGTTTGATCTAAAGAATTGGAAAAAATATCAATTGCTTATGAGTAGGCCAAACAAATATAATAAAGATAACAATTCTGCCTAAACTAATTTACTTATTCAGTGCCACACCAGTCAAACTGCTGAAAAATTATTGATATAGCTGGAAAATATAACAACAAAAATTCATTTGGCAGAACAAAATTTCAAGAATATCAAGGAAATTAATGAAAAAAAATAAAGCAAAGTGGTCTAGGAATACCAGATCTCAAACTATATTATAAAGCAATAAACAATAGGGCACCAACTAGGTGTAGATCAACATCTTATGCCATATAACAAGATATTGTTAAAAGGTACATGATTTAGATATAAAGAATGACACCATAAGCAAATTAAAAGAGGATGAAATAGTCAACCTGTTAGATCTATGGAGAAGAGAAGAATTCATGACCAAACAAGAGATAGAGAGCATTATGAAATGTAAAATAGATAATTTTGATTATATTAAATTAATAAGATTTTGCACAAACAAAACCAAATGTAATCAAGATTATAAGGAAAGAAGAAAACTGGGAAACGATCTTTATAGCAAATATTTTGGATAAAGACCTCATTTCTCAAATATATAGAACCTGAGTCAAATTTATAAGATGCAAGCCATTCCCCAATTGACAAATGGTCAAAGGATATGAACAGGCATTTTTCAGAAGAAGAAATCAAAGCTATCTATGAATAAGTGCTCTAAATCACTTTTGATTAAAGAAATGTACATTAAAGCAACTCTGAAGTACCACCTCATGCCTATCAGACTGGCTTATATTCTTATTAATTTGACTCAGTTTGACTTCACAACACTTAGGATTTGCCTCCCTCTCTGTCATATCTTCCTCTTCAATTCATCTCATGACATCTTAGTCTACACTTGCCTCAATATATCGTCTTCCATAGAGACTGAACTATTGGGTTCCTTACCTATGTAAATCTTAAAATTTTACAGAGGAACACATGATGGAAAGGGAGACAGGCCTAAATGTTGTGAATTTATAGGCAACTCCTAGGAGAGCAGACAAGTAGGAAGTTCGAAGAGAAGAATTACAGAAGGTCTATCTAAAGATGGGATACTTGTAGATCACTTTTACAAAGAGGATTGTAGTAGCCACAATTGTAGGGAAAGTCTCATTGATCACACTATCTTCAGTAAGTTTTAAGCCCTAAGTTGCTAGTGCTAAAAGGAATGTCAGCAGGAGAGGTGTTCCCAAAGGCAATGATACTAAACCGGGATTAGGCAATAGCAATGTGGGAAGAGGTTGGCCCAGGATGAACTGAGAGAAAGAAAAGGTTCTGGAAATTGCCATGGGATTCAGTAGAAATGGGGTCCAGCCATAGAGACTGAGAAAAGACTATCCAATTGGACCAGAATGAGATGTTGATTTGAGAGACTGGGCTTAGGTTGTTGAACCTGGGGGTTAAGGAGGCAAATTCAACAATTTGCTAGCCCCTTTCCCTTAGCAATGATGGAGGATTAGATAAAGAATGGCATTTTGATCCCAGGAACTTAATTCCTTGGGGGAACCTATAGGGGAAGTGCCTACCAGGTATTGTGGTGAAACTCCCAATGTTGCAAAGAATATAAGCATATAGAAATTAGGTTTTGCTTAGCCATTGTCTATACAAACAGAAGAAGTAGAAGCCAAGAATGTAGAGGGAAAGAATGCCAACACATATCTGAATCAAGACGATGGTGGTTGGATGCATATTGGATGCATAAGAAAAGGGAAGAGAAAACTAGGACAGTATACTCAGCCCTCGTCCAAAATCTTGGGTTGGTTGTCTCATCTGGATGTTGGCTATTTCTGGGTCTGTATGAGATGAACCTTTAGTTCTCCAGAGGGCTCTGCCAGCCCCTCAGTAGCTGGGGCCTTCTTCTAATGGGAGATATAGATCCAGGCATTCGTGACTTGGAGCTTGACTTTTGTATTTGTTAACAGTAGGACTATCCACCTTGTAGGGGTTAAAAGCAATACTTCTGAAAATGGCATTTCCTGGACATCCAGTTTCCAGGTTTCAGTTCCAGCTCAGTGGAAGAGGACTCTGAAGAGAAAGACTGAGATATAAACTGTTGGTTTTTTATATTACTTCAGACAGACCTTTACAATACTATAAATTTAGTCTGAATAGACCATTCAGCCTTTAGTCTGAATAGACCATTCCCAAGGGTCTAATGGCATGGGACATCCTTTGATAATCTTATAAGAGAAGGGGAGAATCTCTCCTTCAAGCATGGGCAAAGCAAAAGAATGCTGCCTCAGCAGCAGCAATGAGATACCTTACAATTCCCCTCTTATCAGCCATTTGATTTCCCCACTGTCTATGGGCCAAGAGCTCTGGAAGCAGCTGCTGCTGATACCACTGCCACCACTAGCCCACTACTGGGGCTGGACCGTGATCCTCTCTTGCTCAGGTCCAACAGACCTTTCCTATTGACCTTCTAAGTTGTCTTTGGTGTTTGTGGGTTGAGAAGTCTGGAAACCTCCACAGCTGCCAGTGATTCAGTCCCCTGGTACAGGCTCTGGGTTCATTGGGGCCTTATCTATGCTGGTGTGCTTTGTATTATACTGCACTCCTCTCTCAGCCTAGTGCAACAGACCTTTGCTAATGATCTTCCAGGTTGTTTGGGCTGGAAATTTGTTTCACTCTGTCATTTTGTGGGTTCTACTGTTCTAGAATTTGTTTAGAACCATTTTTACAGGGGTTTGGGGGAGAGCTCAAGTGAGTCCCTGCTTTTACTCTGCCACCTTGGCTCCACATCCCCAGCTGCATTTTTAGTAATGCACTTACCCTTTCTATGATACCAGAAGATTTGGGGTAGTTGGGGCCATGATTTTAACAGTTAAAAGAAGACAGGTCCAATAAAGTGAGTGCCATAGTCACTATGGTGCTCCTGAGGGACTCCTCAAGTTGGGATAACTTTTTCAAGATGTGCCTTTGTAAGAGAGGCTTGCCATGGCTTGTCTGACAGGAAGGTTTTCACCCACTGGGAGAACATACAAGCAAAGATAATTCTAACCATTAACAGGAGGGAGTTGGGCAAAATCCATCTGTCATACTTTGAAAGGTTGTTTATGGGGAGGAAAATGGCCAACTGGAGGCATCAAAAGTTTGGAGGGCTTGTACTGTTGACAGATGATACAAATAGTTCAGGAAATCTCAGTGGCTCTTTTAAATTGCCCCCACCAGTACTTTCTTGCAAGCTGTATTAATTTTTCTGGAGCCAATGGGTGAGCTTGTGCAGATGTTCCATCATAGGGAGGTCCAGAGCATCAGGAAGAATCAAACACCCATTTGATTCATGCCAAAGTCTAATGCTGAGTTCCTTGGTGCACCCCTCCCTCTCCAGCCTGGTGACAGCAGGCTTCAGCATGGTTCCTTGTAAGGTGGCCTCTTGTGGTGTGAAATCTGGCAAGGAAGGCTGTAACATTATGGGATTAAGAGCAAAGTTGATAGGAATCAGGGGATCTAATGTTGTGCCCAAACCCAAATCACATACCACCTGATTTGGAGTCTACCATTAAACCCCTTTATATTTATTTTTGTCTCTATCCTCCACCCTGTAATAGCTTGAAACAGCTTAAGGCATAGTCTTGGGTATTGCCCAAGGTGTAGTCCCCTAATCCACTAATTCCTGAATTAGCATTCTGTATATCATCACTATGTACAAGGATCAGTCCTGGGGTTATGGTTCAAATTTATCTTAAGAAGAGACCACTCCATTCTGTTCCTGCTGACAAAGCAAGGTCCCCACATCCTTTACCCAGAACATGACCCCTAGTCTGTCCCCATCACCCAATACCCTCCACCCTTTACCCAGAATATGACCCCTAGCTTGTCCCCATTACCCAATGACCCTTCACCCCTTCACCTTGTACCCTCCACCCTGTTCTGGGAGGAACGCCTTCCAGGAAAAGTTGCACCCTTATTCCCTTGCATCATTAGCTCTGAGCTATAGATCTAACCAATGGCACTTCTTGGCTTCTGTGTCATTGATTATGCTAGTTCTCCTCCCCAATTGTGGTTTTAGGCTTTGTAACACTCCAGGCAGTCACATGCTTAATCAATAAATCCACACCTAAATTTACCTTGAAGACAGGTCTCAGTTCACTCTTATTTTCTGCACTACACTAAGGCTGCCTTCTTTGCATGAAAATCATCAAAGTCATCTTCCTTCCTACATGGGTCATCTTTTTTTTTTTGCTACACCCAGAAATCTTTACAATAACCACAGCTTTGGAAAGGAGCAAACAATCAAGGAGTCTAACAACAAATATTTGGTTTCTAATGAGGGTCCCAGAGGAGGTTACAAAAAGACCCTGATGCTCCACACGATTCCAAATTCATGAATGACCCCAAAAGCATATCCGTTGTCTATGAAAGTGTTCACTTTTTTGTCTTCAGATAATTCACATGCCCGGTGACTACTTCTACCTTGACTTATTTGGCTGAAATAGCTGCAGTAAAGGAGAAGCTTCAGTCAGCTCAGATGCAATTGTAGAAGCATAACCTGATATTAGCTCCTCTCTTTGATTCCTACAGCATGACTCATTGGTATACAGAGAAAGTTCTACATCAGGGAGTGGGGCCTCAGTTAATTCAGGTAGGGGAAGGGTAGGGACCACATCAGTCAAGGCAGCACAATCATGAATGTCTACTGTGTCCCCAAGGGGTTCTGGTAGAAAGGTTGTGGGATTCAGGGTATTATGTCTGTCACATTAGACTGGGACAAAAGTGATAATTTGAGTCCAGTCAGCCTGATGACTGAAAAATGCTGCATGTGATAGGAATTGAGGAGAGTTTCTATAGCATGGAGAGTGTGGACAATCAGCTTTCTCCCCAAAACTATGTCAGCTGTGGTTTCGACCAGTTCTGCTGAGGTTACAACAGCTCTGAGTCAACCTGGCAGTCCCCTTACAACAGCATCCAAATTGTGCCTATAGTACCCTAATGGACAGAAGTTGTCTCTGTGTTTTTGTCCTATTACTCCTGTAGCATTCTCCCCTTTTCCTACCAGAGAAAATTGGAAGGGAAAATCATAGCCAGCATAGCCTTGTCTGGGAGGGAGAAGCAGAGCAGGCTTCACTTCCTCAATAGCCACTAAAGCTTTGAGGGACAGAAAAAGGTGATAAAGCATAGGATCCTTGAGATTGTACAGGGAGTGAGCTATGAGGGAGAAGGAGGGATCCATAGGTGGCAGTAGTTGGCCAGCTCGAGATGGTGGGGAGCTGGTGGTTAACACTGGGTGTGGGGAACTTTAGAATGGTGGCAATGTTATAGGAGTTTAAAAGGATGCCCTGAGGAGTAAATACATAGGAGTAAGTAGAAAATGTAATACAAATTTGTAGATATTCCTTGAATGCCTTATGGCCCTTAAGGGATAAATGAGTAAGGAGATAGGCAATGTCAGTCAAACAGGAATTGGTGGAGGGGGAGCAAGGGATGAGATCATCAACATACTGGAGGAGGATTGAGGAGCATAGGAACTCAAGGGTAGAGAGGTTGCATTGCAAAATTTGAGAGAAACATGTGGGACTGTTGGTATAATCCTGGGAGAGGACAGTCCAAGTATATTGTGATCTGCTCTAAGTGAATGCAAATAAAAATTGGGAGGAAAGGTCTCCTGGGACAGGGAAAAAGGCACTACACAAGTCAATAACAGAAAAGTGAGAGGTGGAAGTGGAATAGTAGTGTTGACAGCACCCAGGTCCTGAACAGTATCTATCCCCAGCCACAGGCTTTCAAACAGGAAATAAGAACTTGTGCAGGGGGTGATGAACCGTTCTTCCAGGTAGGCTTGTATCAAAGACTGGGTATCCCCTCAATGGCTTCATAACTGAGAAAGCATTGCCAGATGAAAGGGAGGGGCTTGGGGGCATCAATGTGAATTTATTTAGGGGGAATGCCACAACCCACCCAATATCAATGAGTGAGACAGGCTAAATTTTGGGAGGGACTGAATCAAAGGAAAATAGTGGGCAATTGGGGATAGGTAGTAGGGAGCAAATAAGGGGAAAGAAAAGGGAGCATGGGGAAGAGTTCAATGACAGAGTTGGATGGTCAAGGCATCGTATATGGCAAAAAATAATCATAGCCAACGAGGTGGGCAAGGCTGTTAGTGCAAAGGAAGAATCCACCGGTAATCCACTGAGAGAAAAAGGGAAAGGTTTAGAAAGAAGGACAATGTGAGGAGCATTGGAAAGCCCTGCAACATTAATAACCTTTTAACTTCTAGGAAGGAAGTGGTAGAATGTGGAGCACTACGAGATGGAAAGGGTTGCTTTAGTATTTACTAGTGCCTCAATCTTGATACCTGCCCCAGAAACACATCTGATGGGATGAGGTAACAGAAGGGAATTCTGTAGCAGGGGAGGACACTCTTTCCTTAGGGCCCCATCATTGTTCATTCCAGTTTGGGTTCTTTGGTAAGGTGGAGTGACTGAGGGAGCCATAGGAGAATGATTAAACTTTGTTTGGAGGGAAGTTGCTCTTCCAGTGCCCAGATTTGCAGTAAAAACAAGTTGATCTGGGTTCCTTTTGTTCATTCCTCCTTGGCATGAGTGGTGAATGCTAGTCTCCTGCCTCTGAGGCTGATTAATCTGAAGGCTCATGATTTTGTCAGACCATTTAGTTGTCTCAGAAGATGGTGTGAATTGGTCCCAGTAAGATGCATTCATAATGACATTGGTCTCTTTTGTCTGCCAGTCCATCATATTCCTTTTAACTAAACCCCCAAGTTCTTTTTGGAAGCCATCAATTAAGAGGGAGTTAAATGTGAGGTGACCATCAGGATCATGGTGTCACAGCCTCAATTGTGCATCAGAAGAGTAGAGGAAATGATCATAAAGTTTATTGATGTTTTCCCCCAGCTCCTTTCTCCAGTCTTCAGGGTTAGGGAAGGCTTCAGGAATGGCATTAAGGAGGTTTTGCACAACCTCTTGGGCACGTTTGAAAGCCTGATGATTGGTGAACTCCTGAATGGAATTCCTCAGTCAGTAATTTGCATCCAGGCCCCACAAGAGTTTGGACCAATTGATACAGGTCAGAGAGTCCAGGGTTGTAGGTGGAGAGTGTGACTTGGGACTCTTACTTCTAGGACAATGGGTCTTCTCTAGCTTGTGGTAATTCCTTAACAATAGTTCTAAGCTCAGCCTCAGTCCAAGGAGTGTAGGAGCATGTGGGTTCAGTAAAAAAGTCTTTACCATCCTTGCCTGACCTGATAACTGTATCCTTTTTCACCTTAAAGGGGCACTCAAAGACCAGTGTAGTTTGAAGGGAAGGATTAGGAGAAGAGGATGGACTAGCAATCTGGCAGGCTTTCAGGTCTCAGATCTCTTGCTTGAGGTTTTCTATTAATTGCTGATTGTATGTAGACATTGACTGGATATCTGACTTTAATGAATGGAACTAGTCTTCTTATTCTCTTATGATATCTTCCTTTATATCTATGTAATGTATCCATTTTGATATTATCTTGGTAAATGGTATAAGATATTGGTCTATGCCTAATTTCTGCCAGACTACTTTCCAGTTTCTCCAACTTTTTCTCCCAAATAGTGAATAATATTGGTGATAATGGGCATCTTTGTTTCACATCTGATCTTATTGGGAATGTTTCTAGCTTATCACCATTACTTATTGTTTTAGGTAAATACTTCTTAACATTTTAAGGAAAAACCCATTTATAACTATACCTAAAAAAGTCTTTTTAATAGAAAGACATGTGGTATTTTGTCAAAAGCTTTTTCTACATTTGTTGATATAATACTGTAACTTTTTTTGCTTTTGTTATTGACATAGTCAATTATGTTAATAATTTTCCTTATGTTACACCATCTCTGAATTCCTGGTATAAATTCCACTTGGTCAGAATGTGTAGTATTTATGATATATTGTTGTTGTCTCATAGCTAGTATTTTATTTATAATTTTTGCACCCACATTCATTAATGAAATTGGTCTATAATCTTCTTTCTCTGTTTTTGTTCTTTCTGGTTTAGGTATCAGTACCATTTTTTTTAAATAAAAGGAGTTTGGTAGGACTCTTTTTTTGGCCTACTATTCAAAACAATGTTTCTAATTGGAATTACTTGATCTTTAAATGTTTTTTTTGTTTTGTTTTTTGTTTTGTTTTTTTGTAATTCACTTGTAAATCCATCTGGTATTCATACTTTTTTCTTTGGAAGGTCATTTATGATCTGTTCAATTTCTTTTTCTAACATATATTTGGTTATTCTATTTCCTCTTCTGTTAATATAGGCAGTCTATATTTTTATAAGTATTCTTCCATTTAACTTAAAGTATTCAATTTATTGGCAGATAATTGAAAATAGCTCCTTATAATTGCTTTAATTTCATCTTCTTTAGTGTTATATTCACCCTTTTCATTTTTGATTTGTCACGTGGTTTTCTTCTTTTGTAGATCATGTTAATCAATGGTTTATTTATTTTATTTGCTTTTCCATAAAACCAACTTCTATTTTTGTTTATTAATTTATTTGTTTTTATATTCAATTTTATTAATCTTTAATTTTTAAGATTTCTAATTTGGTGTTTAGTTTTGGATTTTAATTTGTGTTTTTTTCCTAGTTTTTAAAAATCGCATACCCAATTCATTGGTCTGCTCTTTATTTTATTGATTTTAGCATTGAGAAATATACATTTTCTTCTGATTACTTCTTTTTCTGCATCCCATAGATTTTGGTATGTTGTCTCATTATTTTCATATTCTTTGAAATTATTATTTCTTTGATTTGTTTTTTAACTCACTAATTTTTTAAGATTAGGGTGCTTCCTCCTCCTGCTCCTGCTCCTGCCGCTGCTGCTTCTCCCGTGGAGCGGACCATCCTGGTGCCTCTTTTGTGAAGCGGCGGCTGAGGAGACCCCCGGACTCGCCATGGCCGACGAAAAGCCGAAGGAAGGAGTCAAGACTGAAAACAACGACCACATTAATTTGAAGGTGGCAGGGCAAGATGGTTCGGTGGTGCAGTTTAAGATTAAGAGGCACACACCACTTAGTAAACTAATGAAAGCCTATTGTGAACGACAGGGCTTGTCAATGAGGCAGATCAGATTCCGATTTGATGGGCAACCAATCAATGAAACAGACACACCTGCACAGTCTTGTGAAGGCCAATTCTTTGGAAATGGAGGATGAAGATACAATTGATGTATTCCAGCAGCAGACAGGAGGCGCTTACTAAAAAGAGAATCTACAACTCTGCTCCAGAACTGTGCTCCCAAGGAAAACAAGACATTCACAATTAGAAAACCAAGATTGGGTTCATCCACATCCTGACTACTGCAGTATAGTTTTCTCTCTTTGATTCCCTTCCCCATTCCTTTATTGTACATAAAGTAACTGGTGTATGTGCACAGGCATAATGCGTATTTTTTTTTTTTAACTAAATGGCCGATGGTATGTTTTGATCAACATCAAATGGAGATGGGGAGGGGAAAAAACAAACTGGTTCTGTGAAAAATATCCCTTTTCTCCATTAGTGGCATGCTCATTCAACTTTTATCTTTATATTCCAGTAAGTTATTTTGCTCTCACTGTTTAACAACAACAACAACAAAAAAACCCACAAAAAAAAAAATCCTTGCATACCTTGTTTGATTGGATAATTTCAATGTTTTTCTTTTATCATTGTAAAACCGAGGACGATTTTATAACTTTTTTGTACGTAGCTGTTACATGTAGGGCAATCTCTGTCTCTCAGTAGGGATAAATTACTATAAAGAAATTGATCCTAGATAGTTTTCCCTTCAAGTCAAACATCTTGTTGTTTAAATAAACTTCTTGTTTAAAATAAAAAAAAAAGATTAGGGTGCTTATTTTAGGTTGTTAAGTCTCCAATTAATCTTTAATTTGTACTTCTGTGGTCCCGTATTAAATATAATTTTATTGAAATTTGTTATGTAAAAATGAATTTAATATTTCTGATTTTTCTACATTTAACTTTAAAGGTTTTTATTTTTTTGCCCTAATGTATGGTCAGTTTTCAAAAATGTATTATGAACCACTGAGAAAAAAGCACATTTTTTTTCTAATCCCATTTAATTCTCTCTAGCTATCTATCATATCCAGTTTGTCTATTCTATTCATCTCCTTGAATTATTTTTTAAAATTAATTTTAAAAATTCATTTTGGATTTATCTATTGCTGAGAGGAGAAGATTGAATTCTTCCACTATTACAGTTTTGCTATTTCTACCTGTAATGCATTTAGCTTCTCCTTGAAAAATTTGGATGCTGTAGTTTTTGGTGGATATAGGTTTAGTATTGATATTATTCCATTATCTAGGGTATCTAGATTTAGGTTGCTTTATAGGCTAAGATTTAGGTTGCTTTATAGTCTGGGCTCGATTTACATTATGCAGCCTTCTTTAATATTACTACCTTCCCCATACTCCATATTCCAGTCAAACTGTAGTACCAGCCGTTTTCCAAAATTAACATAACATCTTCTTTCTTGATGTATTTGTTCAGGTCTCCCTCTTTATCTATGAATTTTGGAATCCTCTTTCTCAGTGAGGATTCTTATTCTTCCATACCTTTACTGATGTCTGATCTGAGATTGTTTTCTCCAGATTTTCCTAGAGAATTCTGCCCAACCCATGCCCCCAGAATACCTCCTTTGCCCTGGCATACTTAATTTTGTCATATCTATTTCCTGATGTAACTTTTTTGATAAACTGGATTTTGTTGTTCTTCATATTTGTACTCCTACACTACCTTTTAGTACCTTATATACAGGAATGCAAGTAGGTACCTGATAAATGTTTGACAAACTAAATATAGTTTAATAACCTCAGCTAACAGATGATGAAAATGAAGTCCAGAATAGTGAATCAATTTGTTCAAATGATTAGTGATTTGGCTGGGAGGACTTGGAGTAGAACTAAGGTCTTTTTATTCCCATTTGTTCTCTCCAGCTAATTACATAACAAAAAGATACCAATCATCTTTTAACATTGTAGGTTTAAAAGAAAAGTTAGATTATTTTCTAATAAAAACATAATTAGTACTCAAAAAACTAACTGGGATTATGATATCTGCTGTTCTGAACTTGGATTTCACTTTCTGGGCTATTTTCTGTAGTTTCAGAGACATCTTTGTGATAGGTTTATTTTCACTTGCTAACTTAATACTGTCTTAGATTTCACCTTTGACAGCCAAATAATACATATGATTTAATGATATTTTAGTAGTAGTTAAGTTGATAGATGCATACAACTTTCTAGATTTGAGCTAGGTCCTTGATCTCAGTACTTAGAGAATTGTTAAAATAATTATGTCATGTAAATTACCAGTTGTCTGCATTTCTCGCCTACCCAAATATTATTTTTGGAAGAGTCTTAATCTAGTCTGGCAAGAATAGACTATGGTGGATGTACCATGTCTTGAAAGATCTTGGGGTCCGTGCTGCTGCTGCTACCGTCCTGTATTAAATCCACTGACACCATTCCTTTTCCACTGCCTTTATTTTTAGGTATTTGTAATTGATTTGTATATTGAATGATGCTGTAGGAGTGACATTGTATAGGGAGATAAAAGATTTGATTTCTCATCCCAATTCTGTTACTTGCTGTCTGTGTGTTTGGGGAAGTCATTTTGCCTTTGGGCCTTTACTATCTCATTCAGAGATTATGTATATATGTGGGAGGGAGGATATCAGAGAGATATTGGAGTGTTGATCAAAGGTACCTTATAACTTTAATAATTTATGGTTCTTAATAGCAAAATAAAAATGATGAAAGTGAAAATGAAATAGAGGACAAGATACTCCAGTAATATGGTCATTGGCCTTTCTCTGTTTACCCAGTTCCCTGAGTTGACATGTCTTTAAAGCTTTAGTATTTCAAGTAACTTTTCCATCTGTCCCTCTAACTTTATATCTAAAATGGCTCTTGAATTGTTCTCTGTTTTTTATTATTGAGCTTATTGGCCTCTTTCCACTTTTCCTAAAAATATTCAGTCATAGGAAGACATATCTAATCTTTATCTATCTATCTATCTATCTATCTATCTATCTATCTATCTATCTATCTATCTATCTATCTATGACTAAAATAGGTAGTCAGAAGATCCACCCCTGAAACATGCTGAACTATAGACCTCTAGCAAACAAATTACCTGTGGAAACTCTTATATGAATAAATTGATAGTTTGGTAATGTAACCAGTGGTTAATAGCCTCATTAGCAAAAATTACTGCATTAAAAGCTTATATATTGTATATTGTAAAAGCTTATAAAACAACGACAATTTTCCATTAGGCTTTCCAGGTTGAAATAACACCAAGTAGGAAATGACACCCTATGTCCCTAAATGTTTTCAGTTCTAAGAGGGAAGGAGCTGTTATTTTCATCTGTGTCAATTCATTAATTTCCCACAACTCAGAGTTCTATTAAAAAGTAGTTCAAAGAATATTTATCAAAAGACACAAATATTTTATTTCCCCCAAATGGATCTCTGTATTATTCTTTGGTAACCCCTGGCTAACTAAAGACTTTTAACTTGGCATTTTAAGGAGGAGGAAGAGTCAATCTAGACAATTTCTTTTCATCTTTGGTCAAGTCTGCTGTTTGGGTTCTTTCCTAAGTTTAAGGCACCAGAGAAAGTGAAATCCATGGTTTACTTGTAGATAAACTAAAGAAAAAAATTTTCCCTCTTCTAAATCAATTTTACTCCCATGGATTTAACACTTGGCTTCAGAGGTATTGTTCCCTTTCTGGCCTTTGGAAAGACTAGTCATTTAACCAAGTTCATGAAGGTCTAGAGACCTAGCTTCCAATACTTCTGGCATTAGCTGAATGACTTGGGGAAAGTCACTTAAGCTCTCCACAAAATGCTTTGGTTGTAATGTGGCAAAGTAAGATGGTATATCCCACATAAATGAATATCACATCAAATTTCATTTCTTTGTACCAGGGAGGGCTACTCAATCAAGAAGTTCTCCCTGCTTGGTAAAAGATGAAATTCCAATATCTCCTTAGATGTTGGAAGAAAGGAGAGAGTAGTAGGTAGGTAGGGAGGGAAATGGTTTGCAAAGCAAGTAAAATCCAGTGTTTCTTTTTTGGGTTTCTTTCCCTTTCCAGTTTCAGGCTTTGGGTGCAAACAACTCTGGGTCTGGAAAATATTTCTCAACACTTTGGGGACATTTCCAAAAGATCTTTGCTTGGTACTGAAACAGACAGAGAAATGATGTAGAGGTGATTAAGTTTCTTAAGTGGCCCCCAAAATGAATATGGCTCACTGACAAAGTTTAAATTCTGTGTTTTTTTTACTGTGGATTCTTGATATAATGAAAGTCTTCCATAACAATGCCACATTCTGCAGTGCAATATGAGGAAATTTTTCCTGGAATTAGAACTATTTTAAAATAGAATGGGGCTCCATTAGTCACCAGTTCCCCATCACTGGAGTTGTGCACACTGAGGCTGAATACCTGACAGAAATGCTATAGAGGGAATTTCTATTGTGGGTAAGGGGCTGGGCCAGATATGCTTTGAAGTCTTTTCCCACTCTTAGATTCTATGAACAGGTTATGAGGACACCAGAGCAATTCCTTCTATCAATGTCTTTAGACTCAATATATTTAAAAATATTTATTTTTCGTTTTCAGCATTCATTTCCATAAGCTTTTGTGTTCTAAATATTCTCCTTCCCTACCCTTCCCCAAGAAAGCAAGCAATCTGATTACATATATTTTCATATTAAACATATTTTCACATTAGCCATGTTGTAAAGACAATGGGAGAAACCATGAGAAAGAAGAAACAAATCAAAACAACCACACAAAAGAGAGCAAATAGTATGTTTTGATCTGCATTCAGACTCCATAGTTCTTTCTCTAGATGTGTATAGCATTTCCCATCATGAGTCTTTTAGAGTTGTCTTAGATCCCTACATTGGTGAAAAGAGTCAAGTCTATGAAAGTTAATTATTGCACAATGTGGCTTTTACTGTGTACAATGTTCTCCTGGTTCTGCTCACTTCACTTAGCATCAGTTCATTCAAATCTTTCCAGGTTTTTCTAAAGTCAGCTTGATCATCATTTCTTAATATCACAATAGTATTTGATTACACAACTTATTCAGCTATTCCTCAAGTGATGGGCATCCCCTCAATTTCCAATTCTTGGCCACCAAAAAGAGCTGCTATAGGGGGCAGAGCCAAGATAGCAGAGTAGAAACAGCTCCTCCAAGCCTCTCTGCCCCCAGATTCCCCACAAACTATGTAAAAAAGGACTCTGAACAACTTCTGGAGCCCCAGCACCCACAGAACGACACAGAGAAGCTAACCTCCCGCTGAGGACAGCCCAGCAGCCCTGCAGGAAGGACCAGCGCAGCAGTCTGGGAGCTGGCAGCGCGCAGAGCGCAGAGCGCAGGAGCGGAGCGGAGCCGAGCCCAGGTCCAAGTGAGCCGAGGTTTTAGCCCCAGGGCGGCAGGGCCAGCAGCCAGCTGGAGGAACCCCAGAACACCAGGAGCAGTGGCGACTCCAGAATTATCAACATAGACATGCCTGGGACAAAGTAAGAGGTTAGTGTCCTATGGACTTTGGGACCTGTATTTGGGGAATGCGTCAGCTCCCTCCCCTGGGGGCTAGAAGCTGCTGAGGACAAACACCATTTTGTAGTTTTCAGAGGCAGCTCCCGCTCCCAGCCTGCAAATTTGTAGGGAGATCCAGCGATCAGTCTTGGGGGGTAATCGCTCTTGCTTTAACCTCCCTGGATCTGGATTGTGATCTAGGGTGGAAGTTGTGGGTGGGTTTACAGCTTGCCAGAAACGGAAGTTGCCCCCCACACGTTCGGGACGAAAATTCCTCTAGCTGGACTTAAAGCCATAGTGTGGCAACAAGCCCAAAAGTCAAGCAATCAAGTGGCAACATGCCAAGGCAAAGGAAACAGAAAAATGCAACCCTAGATTCCTATTTTGGGGGCATAGAGCGGGAAAAGGACTGTGAGCTCAGAAGTCCTGCTCCAAAAGCCCCAGGGGAAAACATGAGCGGGTTGCAGGCCATAGAGGACCTTAAGAAGGACTTTAAAAATCAAATAAGAGAAGTGGAGGAAAAATTGGAAAGAGAAATGAGAAGGATGCAGGAAAAGTTGGGGTGTGTGTCCAGCTTGCCAGAGTATATGGGAGCTTCAGGGAGGGCACCCAACTAATACCTCCAGAAGTTGAGAAGACCCCAATGTTTTGGACTGAAGCTCCCCTGTCTGGCGGCAGAGTCCTACTGTGGCAACAAGCTCAAAAGTCAAGTAATTAAGTGGCAATGTGCCTAGGCAAAGGAAACAAAATAAACAGAAAAATGCAACATTAGACTCCTATTTGGGGGGCAAAGAGGATCAAAGCATGGAACAGGAGGAGGACTGCGAGGTCAGACCTCCTGTACCAAAAGCCCCAAATGAAAATACAAGCAGGTTACAGGCCATAGAGGACATTAAGAAGGATTTTTAAAACCAAATAAGAGAAGTGGAGGAAAAATTAGAAAGAGAAATGAGAAGGATGCAGGAAAAGTATGAAATGAGGGTCAACAGCCTGACTGAGGAAAACAACACCTTAAAAAATAGACTAGCTCAAATGGCAAAGGAGGCCCAAAAGGGCAATGAGGAGAAGAATGCCTTAAAAAGTCGAATTTGCCAGATGGAAAAAGAATCTCAAAAATTCACTGAGGAGATTCATTCCTTCAGAGTTAGACTGGAGCAAATGGAAGCTAATGACTTTATGAGAAATCAAGATGCTGTTAAGCAGATCCAAACAAATGAAAGATTAGAAGGCAATGTGAAATATCTCATGGGAAAAACCACTGACCTGGAGAATAGATCCAGGAGAGACAATTTAAAAATTATTGACTACCTGAAAGCCATGATCAAGGAAAGAACCTAGAAATCACCCTTCAAGAAATTCTCAAGGAAAACTGCCCTGATGTTTTAGATCCAGAGGGCAAAATAGAGGTTGAAAGAATCCACCGATCACCTCCTGAAAAAGATCCCAAAAGAAAACTCCCAGGAATATTATAGCCAGGTTCCAGAATCCCCAGATCAAGGAGAAAATACTACAAGCAGCCAGGAAGAAACAATTTCAATATTGTGGAAACACAGTCAGAATAGCCCAGGACCTGGCAGCTTCTACACTGAGGGATTGAAGGGCATGGAATATGATATTCCAGAGGGCAAAAGAACTGGGAATGAACCTAAGGGTCACCTACCCAGCAAAACTTAGTATTTTGTTTCAGGGGAAAATATGGTCATTCAGTGGAATAGAGGACTTTCAAGCATTCTTGAGGAAAAAACCAGAATTGAATAGAAAATTTGACATCCAGACACAAGAAGCAAGAGATGCCTGAGAAGGTAGTCAGGGAAAAGAAATCAAAAGGAACTTATCAAAGTTGAACTATTTACATTCCTATATGGAAAAGCAATAACTGTGACTGATGATATCTTTCTCACGATGAAAATAATGGAAGAAGGGGGTGTGGTCATATGAATACATATGTGAATGTGTGTGTATATGGTTACAGTTATATATGGATAGAGGGCACAAGTTGAATTTGTTGGGAAGGGAGAATACTCAAGGGATGAAATTATGAGGTGAGAGAGGAAAGTGGCAGGAGGAGATGGGGAGAGACAGGGTAGGGTAAACTATCTCATGTAGAAGCAGCAAGGGTAAGTGGTTGCAAGGGAGGGGGAGAATAGGAAGGCAAAAAGGCAAAACTACATTCTCATTGAATTTGGTTCAGGGAAAGAATGACATACATACTAAATGGGATATCTCAACCTACAGCAGAATAGGGGGAAGGGGGATGAGAGGAGGGATGGTGGATGGGAAGGCATCCTTGGGGGGAGGGGAGGTTGGAAGTACCCACTATAGAAGAGGGACAGGATCATGTAGGGAATCGACCAGGTGGGGGGTGGGATGAGTGGGAGGGAATTATAACCAGCCTTGTACAATATATCTACTATGATAATGTTTTGCATAGCTAGACATGTACAACATATACTGAATTACTTATCTCCCAAGAAGGAATGGGTGACAAGGGAGGAAGGAAATGGATCTGAAATTTGAGGTCGTAACATTAAATGTTTCAAATATATATATATATATATATAAATACTATTATTAATACTCTTTTGCCTATAATTGGGAGATAAGATGTGCAGGCATTGGGACACAAAGATTCATCTTCCTCTAATGGAAAAGTCGATGGGGGTATGGGAGAAGGTATGGGAGAGAGCAGATTGGAGGAAACGATATCTTCTGGGACTGCTATTCTGGGAGGTTGGGCAGGGGAATAATGGGGGGAAAATGATTGTAACTCAAAATCTGGCAGAAATGAATGATGTAAAACAGAAGTTAATAAAGCATTTGTTTAAAAAAAAAAGAGCTGCTATAAATATTTTGTACTGGTGGGTCCTTCTCCTATTTTTAAGGTCTCTTTGGCATATAGACCTAGAAGCTGGGTTAAAGGGTATATACAGTTTTATAGCCCTTTGGTCATTGTTCCAAATTACTCTCCAGAAAGGTTATATCAGTTAACAACTCCACCAACAATGCATTGGTGTTCCTATTTTCCTACATCTTCTCCAACATTTATCATTTTCCTGTTTTATCATGTTAGCTAATCTGATAGTTGTGATGCAGTACTTCAGAGTTGTTTTGATTTAAACTTCTCTAATCCATAGTGATTTAGAGCATTTTATATGATTATATATGGTTTTAATTTCTTCATCTGAAAACTGCCTGTTCATATTCTTTGATTATATTTTTTCAATTGGGGAATGATTTGTAGCCTTATAAATTTGACTCAGTTATCTATATATTTTAGAAATGAAGCCTTTATCAGAGACACTGGCTGTAAAAATTGTTTCCCAGCTTTTTGCTTCACTTCTTTTTTTTTTATTTTTTTATTTTTTTATTTTTTTTAAAGCAATTGGGGTTAAGTAACTTGCTCAAGGTTACACGGCTAGTCATTTGATTTATGCGTGGGTGCTCATTTTCTGAGGCCGAATCTGATCTCGGGTCATCCCAACTCCGAGGCCGGCGCTCTTACTCACTGCGCCACCTAGCCGCCCCTTTAGGGCAATTGGGGTTAAGTAACTTGCCCAAGGTTACACGGCTAGGTTTTGTTTGTGCGGATTAAGTGTCGGAGGCCGGCTCCGAACTCAGGTCCTTCTGATTCCAGGGCCGGCGCTCTATTCACTGTGCCACCTAGCCGCCCCCTTTGCTTCACTTCTAATCTTGGTTGTGTTGGCTTTGTGCAAAACCTTTTCAATTTAATATAATCAAAATAATCTATTTTGCATTTCATCATGTTCTTCCTCTCCTGTTTGGTCATAAATCCTTCACTTCTCCATAGATCTGACAGGTTAATTATTCCTTGCTCTGCTAATTTGCTTATAGTATCATCCTTTATATCTAAATGATGGACCCATTTTGACTTTAACTTGGCATACAGTATAAAATATTGATCTATGTGTAGTTCCTGACATACCTTTTCCATTTTTCCCAGCAGTTTTTGTTAAATAGTGGAGTCTTTGGGTTTATCACACAGTAGATTACTATAGTAATTGACTACTGTGTCTTGTGCATCTAAACTATTCCACTGATCCACCACTTTATTTCTTAGCCAGTACCCAGTAGTTTTGATGATTGCTGCTTAATAATACAATTTAAGGTCTGGTATGGTTAGGCCACCTTCAGTTGCATTTTTTTCATTAATTTCCTTGATATTTTGGACCATTTTGTTCTTCCAGATGAATTGTATTATTATTTTTTCTAGCTCTATAAAATAGTTTTTTGGTAGTTTGATTGGTGTGGCACTAAGTAAATTAATTTAGGTAGAATTGTCATTTTTATTATCTTAGTTTGGCCTACCAAACTAAGGAACTGATATTTTCCCAACTATTTAGATCTGACTTAACTTATGTGAAAAGTATTTTGTAATTGTATTATATGGTTCCTGTGTTTGTTTTGGCAGATAGACTCCCAAATATTTTATAATGTCTACAGTAACTTTAAATGGAATTTTCTTTCTATCTCTTCCTGTTGGCTTTTATTAGTAATATATAAAAGTGCCATTGATTTATGTGTGTTTACTTTATATCTTGCAACATTGCTAAAGTTGTTTATTTTTTCAAATGATTTTTTAGTGGATTCTCTAGGTATGTCATCATATCTGCAAAGAGTGATAGCTCTGTTTCTTCTTTGCCTATTATAATTCCTTCAATTTCTTTTTCTTCTCTTATTGCTAACATTAACATTTCTAGTACAATATTGAATAACAGTGGTGATAGCGGACATCCTTGTTTCATGCCCAGTTTTACTGGAAATGCTTCCAACTTATTCCCATTACAAACAATACTTGCTGATGGTTTTAGCTACCTATCATTTTAGGAAGACTCCATTTATTCCTATGCTCTCTAGATATTTGTGGCAATTACAATAATGTGAATAGTTCTGAAAATGTTTCCGACTGATTTCACACATTTTGTCCATTAGGATGCACCTTGGGTACAGCATTTGAGAGAAAATAAAATATTATTTTAAGAAACAAACTCTATGAAAATAGTTTATTTTTGTTTTCTGCTCAGATTTCCATATGACCTAAGTTCCTTGAGTTTGGATTTTCACTTAGCTATTCCTACTTGTTTGACTTAATTGTTAAACAAATGTAAAGGTGAGAGTAGAAGTGTGCAAAAAGTATATCCGGGGAGGCTAGGTGGTACAGTGAGCAAGAGCGCTGGCTCTGGAGTTGGGAGGACTGGGAATCAGTTCCGGCCTCAGAAAATTAGCACCCACACATAAAAAATAACTAGCCGTGTAACCTTGAGCAAGTTGCTTAACCCCAATTGCTTAAAAAAAAAAAGAGTAGATCCAAGTGTTAACTAAATGATATCCTAATTTAATTTGTAAGACATCAACTTGTCAGTCAAAAACTTTGAAGATAAAACACCTTATTCTTGTGTCCATCATCATGGATTGACAATATTAAGCTTCCAGGTTAATAAACTTCGGACCAATTTACCTGGCCACACAGTACTTCTACAGACACATACCTCTCTTTGAATATTGGATTAAAGGTGCCAGCATATAATTCTTGCCTGTCTTCTGTCCTTGTTTGACACTAGGATTTTCACTTTTTCTAGACTCCTGCATGGCAACTTGTTATTGCTTAATATTTTTAAAAATGATTTTATTTGGGGAAGCTAGGTGGCACAGTGAATAGAGCACTGGTCCTGGAGTCAGGAGGACCTGAGTTCAAACCCAGCCTCAGTTACTTGAAACACTTACTAGCTGTGTGACTTTGGCGAAGTCACTTAACTCAATTTCCTTACTTTTCCCTCCTCCAAAAATTATTTTATTTGTATGTAAATTATTATTAAATTTTCTAATACAATATCATTTTTACCCATTATTATTATTATTACATTTATGTTTATTACTTATATATTTATACTGACATACTACTGATATATTTTTTGCTATGCCCTTTAAAATCTATGCATATTGGTTTTACAAAATCATAACCCCCCTCCCCCAAATCCTGTGTACTACTTCAGTGTTTTTCATCATCTTTACTTTAATTACCATAGTATTTTTGGGGGGTGGAGAAGAGACAAGTAGGGTTCAATGACTTGTTCAAGGTCACACAACTTTTAAGTATCTGAGGCCAGATACCGTGCCACTTAGCTGCCCTTATTATAATATATATATTTAACACTGATACCACTACGAAGTTACCAAGACAAGAAAGACAGAAGAAAATCAGATAATTTCACTAAAATCAGAGTTTGAATATCTGGGGATTAATGTTTTACTTCATGAAAACCTAGTGACATCACTTTTTGTTTTCCCCAGAGGGTCATAGTTCTGATTAATTTAAAATCAAGGACAAGAAATTTGTCCACACCTAGGTAAGGTTTGAAAGCCACTTCCCATTTGTGTTACTGTTCACCTGAGGCTTGGAGCCTTCACTGTAACATGTATGATTTACTCTATCACCAAATATATAAAATATATTTATATTCCAGAGAAAGAAAATTTTTGGAGTATCCATCTATAAAAATAAATATATAAAAAGTTATCTTTGTTGGATATTTCAAGGAATTTTATGCAAATTTGATAAATGTGTGGGAAATACCTTTCAGGAGGACACTTTTCAGGAAGACACTCTTTTGCTCTAAAGAATCAAATGTCTACTCTCTTAATAAGCAACAAATAGTAAATGGTGTGAGGTAGATTCTATATACCTTCTAGCTAATTTTGTGATACATAAATATAGATAGATGACAGATAGGTAGATAGATAAATAGATAGATAGATAGATAGATAGATAGATAGATAGACAGATAAAACATCTATTGAAAGCTTACAGTTTGCCAGGTACTGTGATCATAGCTAAGGATGAAAATAGAAGCAACAAAGACAACCCCTGCCTTTGAAGAACCTATATTCTAATGGTTGGGGGATACAATATTTAAAAGTGAAAACAAAGGGCATAGTTTAGAGCTGGCCACCAGGGAGGTGAATGGAATGGTTCTGGGCAAAATAAAGGGAAAAATCACCTATTAGAACCCAAGATAGATTTTAGGTCCATGTTTCTGGTGAGGAGAAAATTGAATATAATGGCCTGAACAGAGTCTGATTGGTTTAGAACCAGAGGGGAAAGTGGAAGCTTGGTTCTAGTCGTAGAGACACACACATATGCCCCTTGTGTTTAGCTCTAATTATTGGAAAACTTTTGCTTATATCAAGTCCTAATTTGCTTCTTTGTGACCCATGGCTCCTGGTTCTGGTTTTGGAGCCAAATATAACAAGCTTAATTCCTCTTCTGAATGACAGTTTTTCAAGTATTTGAATACAGCTGTTGTTATATTTACTCCCATCCTTGGCTTCTCAGCCTTTTCCTCTGTATGCTAAAACATCTTTAGTTCTTTAAGTATTTATTTTCATAAACCATGGACTCAAAACTATCCACCATTCTAGTTTTTCTTCTCTGGGGTGCTCTTCAACTTATTAATGTCCTTTCTAAAATGTGGTACTCTGAACTGAATACAATGCCTTAGATGTGATCTTACCAGGGTAGAGTACAGTGGTAAAATCAACTCTTTATTCCTGGAAGCTCTGCTGCTTTTAATTCAGGTCAACACTGCTTTTTTTGGCTTCTATACCACACTGTTAAATCATTCTGAGTTTGCATTCCATTATGTTTGGGAATTATAATTAAGGTCACTTAGAACCAGGAAATAGGGTAAGGAATGAAAGACTTCAGTAAAGAAGAACCTGGTTTGTGTCCTTTGTTCAATATTTACTAGTTGTATTATTAATGTTAATGTATTAAACAATATCAACCATTATTTTTTAATATCAACCATTATTGATGAGACATACACTGTCTGAATATGGGGTCAGCTAGTCCAGTCATGTCCATATTAGACAACAGTTTCTTAAGGAGTATAGGTAGTGACCAAAGGGTGAGATTGATGACTGTTAGGAAAAGGACTTGATGCATATCATGTCTACATGTAATGTGCTTCATGTACCACAGTCCTCTGTTCTTTCTTCCTCCTCAAATAACCAGGCAATGCAGTATTTTTTCAGGCACTAAAATGAAAGCAAAGGAAGTCAAAAAGGAAAGGATAGTGTGGACTGCAGGGTTAGGGCAGGACTCAAGGAAAAGGTAGACTTTGAATACACTATAAAGAAAGGGTAAGATTTTGGTACACAGAGCAGAGATGGAAGGGTATTTCAGGTGGTGTGGGAGCAAAGACTTTGAGGTGGCAATAAGCATTTGGAGTATGTAAGAAAAATTGTTGAAGTTGAAGACCAAAGCAAATGTTGGAAAGTACGGGAGAAAAGATTGCATTAAACAGTAGAGGAACAGATTTTGGAGGATTTTAGAAGTCAGGATGAGAAATTTGTAAGCAGTTGGACGCCATTAGAAGTTTTTGAGTTTGAGATGACATGATGAAATTAGTCTTAAAATGGTATGTAAAATGGATGAGATTATAATGGGAAGTGACTGAATACAGGAACAGTAAGAAGCCATCTATCTGGGGGCTTCCAGTTATAGTAGCTGCTTGAATGGGAAGAAGACCGTCACATCCAACAAAACTACACCAGCAAAATCCTGAAGTTTTCCCCAGACTGAATAATAACCAAGAAATATAGTGAGAAACTCCAGTAAATGACCTCTTTCACCCTTGAACTGCACAAAAAGTGAGGCAGAGGCTCACAGAAATAGGTGCTCACCAATAAAGCCAGTATCTACACAGAGATGTGTTCCAGGGCTGCTTAGATGAGACAAATGCATATGTAGCATGCAGGACTGTGTCTATGAGGCAGCAAGAGTGAAGAGTTCCACTGAAGAAAGATGAAAGGTGATCAGAAAGCCCTAATGTGGTGACTTCAAAAACCCTAGCTAGGTAGCTAGATAGAATAGTGGATAGAGTTCTGGGCCTAGAGTCAGGGAGATCCTCCAAAATCCAGGTTCAGACACTTATTAGCTGCATAGTCTGGGCAAATTGCTTAACCTCTATCTGCCCCAGTCTTCTCAACCATAAAATGGGGATCATAATAATAGAACCTCCCTTGCAGAGTTGTTGTCAGGATCAAATGAGATAATATTTTGAAAATGATTAGCACAGTGCCTGGCATATAGTAGATACTTAATAAATGTTTGTTTCCTTCTCCTGGGGAAACACCAGGGCCTTGAAGACTGAATGATTCTGAATTTCAAATATACAGGGTATCAAATTCTAAGAGTTGGAAATGAGTGTAGAAACCAAGGCAATACTAGGTGAGACAAGGCACAGTTGACCACTCCATCCAAAAGTGCAACAAAGACAGAGCCTGGACCTGGCACCAAGCTCAGATTCAGGAACTAAGGCTGAATAGCTGAGTAAATCAAAGGAAAGATGTACTGGTATAAAGAAAATTATTGCATATCTAGAGATCCTCTAAAAGAAGAAGTGAATAAAAAAAGTAACAAAGTGGAGGCTTAAATGAAAACAATTGATTTTCTATAAGGATTGTATGAATAATTAGAAGAAATGAACCAAGATTAAAAAATGAAATAAAATCTTTAGAAGACAGACACAGAAGGAATATAAATAACTTAGAAAAGAAAGTTGTAAACCTTACCCCAAAAAGGGAATCTCTGGAAACTAGAACAGACTAAGCTGAAACTAATGGCTTCATGAGACAGGAAGAAATGTTAGAATAAAATAAAAAGATTGAGCAAAATAAAACATGTAAAATATTTCAGCACTTAGCACAGTACCTGGTACATAGTAGATACTTCATATTTATTAATTCATATAAAAAAACTGACATGGGGATCTCTTCAAGGAAAGATAACTTAAAAACCACTGTACTCATTGAAAACTATGATTTAAAGAAGAAGAAATCATAAATGAAAAGAATCCAGACCTATTACTACCAGAAATAAGTGAAGATGGAAGGAATCCACTAATTACCTCACCCAAAAACTCCCCAAAAGAATCTTCTCAGGATTGTCATTGCTAATATCCAGAGTTTTCATGTCAAAGAAAAAATTCTACAAGCATTCAGAATGAAGCAATTCAATTGCTCAAGGGGGGAATGCATGAGATTTGGCAATTTCTCTTCTAAATAACAGGAAACTTTGGAATACTCTTTCTCTCTCTCTCTCTCTCTCTCTCTCTCTCTCTCTCTCTCTCTCTCTCTCTCTTTCTCTCTCCCTCCATATCCATCCATCCCATCCATCCATCCATCCATCCATCTATTTGCCTATCTATCTATCTATCTATCTATCTATCTATCTATCTATCTATCTATGAGGGCCGATGCTCTATATACTGTGTCACCTAGTTACCCTGGAATACAGTATTCTAAAGAGCAAAAGAGAAAAGCTGGCACCTAAATATGTTACTCTAAAAAACTTCTGTACTACAAGGGAAAAAAAATTGACATTGACATTTGAAGAAAAGCCCAGAGCTGAGTAGGAACTTTGGTATAGAAACACAAATCCAGAAAAACCTAAAAAATAAATGTATTTGAGCACCAGAAGAAGCTATATAAGGATGTATAGCATAGTGCTAGAATCTAGTTGGGGAGGAGAGTTATGTCCCTTCAGAAACTTAATATTTTCAAAAGATATTGAGGGAATTAAATAAGAATTAAAAAGGGTGTTGGGGATAGATTGGTTCTGTTCTGAGCATTTTAAGAGGAGAAAGAGAAGAAAAAGAAATTCATTAGCTGTAGGTAGGAGGAAGAAAGGGGGAAATTCCTACTTCTCATATTTGGATGCATGAGAAAAAATGAATACAAATTTGGAGGAAGGGGTAAGAGAATGGGCTTAAGTCTTATGTAAAATAGACAAGGAACAATTGAGCACACATGTACATAGGTTGGTGTAGAATTATAGCAAACTCAATAAGGAAATGAGTGGCAAAGAAAGATGAGGGTTGAGGGAAGATAATGCTGGGGATGGAGGAGAGAGAAGTGTCACAAGCAAAGCACTTCTTGATCCTGGAGGGAGAATTCAAAGGGGGGAGAAAAAATAAACAAACAACATAAGACTCTAAAGCAGCATTTCATATTGCTTCTAACACAGATGGGGAATGATAGAGCAAATTGTAGTCTGGGAGAATAATGAAATATTGCTATACCACAACAAATTGCATTAGGGATGATTTTAGAGACTCATATGTAGTATGAACTTACATATAATAAAGCTAGCAGAAGAACCAAGAGAACAATCTATACAATAACAACACTGTAAATAAAAACAGATTTGAGAGATTTAAGGACTCACATCAATGCAATGAATAACCACATCTCCAAAAAACCTAATATGAAACATGTAACCCACTTTCTAATGGATATGTAATGAACACAAGGTGCAGAGAAAGACACGCATTTTTGGATATGGCCACTGTGTGGATTCATGCTGTTTGATTATGCTTCCTTTCTTTCAGTTTTTAACAGCATCAGGGGGAAGGAGAAGGATGGCTAGGAGGAAGAAAATTTAGAAATAGTGAGGACAAAAAAAAGGGTCACTGTAACATTTTTAAAAATAAGAGAACTGAAAGAAGTTTGGAAGGAACCATAGACAAGTAGGAGAGTTTTGAAAATCACATGACTAATTTATTATAAAAAAGCAAGTGTTATGAAATGGAGAGTCATGATTTCATATGAAAAATTCTTTTTAGTGTTCTGTGTGTACAAAAAAATTCTTTGTTTTTTTGCTATTGTTATTAACAAAAGCCAGCAAACAAAAATGGCATTAGTTGAATATGGACATATCAATAGATTCTTGGAATTTTTAAATTAGAATGTCCTTTGCAGAGATTTTTTAGTCTAGCCTCTTCATTTTATTTTTTATCAAATTCTTTATTAAATTCTATTTTACATCATTCATTTTTGCAAGATTTTGAGTTACAAATTTTCTCCCCATTTTCCCCCTACCCATCACCCCAAAATAGCAATCACACTGGATATCCCCTCCTCCAATCTGCTCTCTCCCATATCTTCTCCCATACCCCCTCCAACTTTCCAGTAGGACATGGTGGATTTCTATGCCCTAGTGCCTGTATATATTATTTCCCAGTTACATGTAAAATAATATTAATAATAGTACATATTTAAACATTTGATTTTAAAGCTTTGAATTCCAGATTCATTCCCTTCCTTCCTTGTCACCCACCCCCCTTACTGGGAAGATAAGCAATTCAATATAGGTTGAACATGTGTAGCTATGTAAAACATTTCCATAGTGGATATATTGTAGAAGACTGACTATATTTCCCTCCCTCCTATCCTACCTCCCACTTGCTCTATTCTCAACTTTGATCCCGTTCTTTTCAAAAGTGGGTGCTTCCAACTTTCATCCCCCCCAGTCTGCCCTCCTTTCCATCATCTCCTCTCTCATCCCCTCCCCCCTACTCTCCTATAGGGTGAGATACCCTATTTAGTGTGTTTGTCATTCCCTCCCTTAGCCAAATTCATCGAGAAAAAGTTTGACCCATTCCCTTTTGTCTTCCTCTTCTTCCCCTATGTTGTAATAGTTTTCCCTTACCTCTTTGATATGAGATAATTTACCCCATTCTGGCTCTCCCTACCTTCTCTCATTATATTCCTCTCTCACCTCTTAATTTCACCTTTTAAGTATCATCCCTTCCTATTCAATTGGTCCGGTGCCCTCTATCTATGTATATCTGTACACATATATACACACATTCACATATGCATTCATATGCCCATATACCCTCCTATACAGACATATATATGTTTGTGTGTGTGTGTGTGTGTATGCATACATACATACTTTTCTATTCCGTACAACTATTCTCATACTGAGAAAAGTTTCATAAGTTACAATTATTGTTTTTCCATGTAAGCATGTAAATAGTTCAACTTTGATAAGTTCCTTATTTCTTTTCCCTGTTTACCTTCTCATGCTTCTCTTGCTTCTTGTATCTAAATGTCAAATTTTCTATTCAACTTTGCTTGATTTTCTCAAGAATGTTTGAAAGTGGGGGGCAGAGTCAAGATGGTGAAGTACAAACAGGTCTTCCTCAGGGCTTTGGCTTCAACCTCCACTAATTCATGTAAAAGGTGACTCTGAAAAAACTTTGGAGCTACAGAACACACAAAATGACACAGAGAAGCTAACCTCCCACTGAGGACAGCCTGGCAGGCCAGCAGGGAGCAGCCACAGAGAGCACCGGGAGCCAAGCCCAGCCCAGAGCTTGAGCCCAAAGTTTTATCCCCAGGGCAGGCTTGTCCAGCCACCTGCTGGAGGGACTTCAGACCAACAGCAGCTGTGGTGGTTTCCAGAATTATCAACCTGTAGATGCTAAGGACAAAGTAAGAAGTCAGTGCAGTGTGGACTTTGGGATCCTGTAGTTTGGGAGTGTGGGCCAGCCTTTATCCCCTGGAAGGAGAAGCTGCTGAGGGGCCGAAGGCTGTGCAGCCACTGCCATGTAGCAACTTCAGCTCCTGGCCTGCAGATTGTAGGGGAACCAATTGACCAGTTTGAGGGGTAATCACTCTTGCTTTAACCTGCTTGGATCTGGATTGCTGTCTAGGGTGGAGGTCCTGGGGTGTGTGACCAGCTTGCCAGGGTGTGTGGAGGCTTTAGAGAGGGTACCCAAATACCTTTGGCAGCTGAGAAAACCCCAGCAATTGGGATGAAGCTTCCCTGTCTGGTAGCAGAGTCCTACTGTGGCAAAAAGCCCAACAGTTAAGTAAGTGAGTGGTAACATGAGCAGGCAAAGGAAGCAAATTAAGCAGAGCAATCCAACTTTACACTCCTATTTTGGGGACGAAAAGGATCAAAGCATGAAACAGGAGGAAGACAGCAAAGTCAGAACTCCTGCACCAAAAGCTTCCAAGAAAAACATGAACTGATTAAGGCCATAGTGGAGCTTTAAAAGGATTTTGAAAACCAAATAAGAGAAGTGGAGGAATAATTGGGAAGAGAAATGAGAATGATGCAAGAAAATTTTGAAATGAGAGTCAACAACCTGACTGAAGAAAATAACACCTAAAATAGACTAATTCAGATGGCAAAAGAGGCTCAAAAAGGCATTAAGGAGAAGAAGAATGCCTTGAAAACTGAATTTGCCAGATGGAAAAAACAATCTCAACAGCTCACTGAAGAGAATTATTCCTTCAGAATTAGAGTAGAGCAAGTGGAAGCTAGTGACTTTATGAGAAATCAAGATACTATTAAACAGATGCAAACAAATGAAAAAATAGAAGGCAATGTGAAATATCTCATTGGGAAAACCACTGACCTGGAAAATAGATGCAGGAGAGATAATTTAAAAATTACCAGACTACCTGAAAGCCATGATTAAAAAAAGAACCTAAAAATCATCCTTCAAGAAATTCTTGAGGAAAATTGCCCTGATATTTTAGAACCAGAGGGCAAAATGGAGGTTGAAAGAATCCACTGATCACCTCCTGAAAAAGATCCCAGAAAGGAAACTCCTAGTAATATTATAGGCAGGTTCTGGAATTCCCAGTTCAAGGAGCCAGGAAGAAACAAGCAGCCAGGAAGAAACAATTTGAATATTTTGGAAACCCATTCAGGATTACAAAGGATCTGGCAGCTTCTACATTGAGGGACTAAAGGGCCTGGCATAGGATATTCCAGAGGTCAAAGGAGCTGGGATTAAAACCAAGAATCACCTACCCAGCAAAACTCAGTATCATATTTGCTCATTTTGCCACTCAATTACTTGACTTTTGGGCTTTTTGCCACAGTAGAACTCTGCTACCAGACAGGGGAGCTTCTTCCCAATTGCTGGGTTTTCTCAGCTGCCAAAGGTATTAGTTAGGTGCCCTCTCTGAAGCCTCCACACACCCTGGCAAGCTGATCATACACCCCAGGACCTCAATCCTAGACAGCAATCCAGATCCAAACAGGTTAAAGCAAGAGTGATTACCCTTCAGACTGGTCACTTGGTTCCCCTACAATCTGCAGGCCAGGAGCTGAAGCTGCTACATGGTGGCTCAAGATTACATGGGCTGCATGGCTGTGGCACCTCAAAAGCTTCTCCCTCCAGGGGATAAAGACTGGACCACACTCCCAAACTATAATATCCCAAAGTCCACACTGCACTGACCTCTCACTTTGGCCTTAGCATATATGATAGTTCAGGAAATGACCACAGCTGCTAGTGATCTGAAGTCCCTAGCTGTGGCTGCCCTGAGGCTAAGGCTAAGGTCACTGGCTTGAATGGGACTGGGGTCAGTTCCCAGAGCTCTGTGCTGCATGCTTCCTGCTGGCCTTCCGGGCTGTCTTTAGTGGCAGGTTATCTTCTCTGTGTCATTTTGTGGGTTCTGTAGCTCCAAAATTTGTTCAGAGTCACCTTTTACATGAATTGGAGGAGGTGGAAGCCAGAGCCCTGCAGAAGTCCTGTTTCTACTCCTCCATCTTTACTCCCGCCACCCCCATCCCCCGCAACCTCCTCATTTTATAAATGAGGGAACTCAGGACCACAGAATTCAATTGATTTGTTCAAGGCCACATATCTATCAGGTGAGATTTGAAATGAGATCACCTGAATACACATCCAGCATTCTTTCAACTGTACTATGTGGACTCTGATTATTAGGTTCTTTTTACTACATCTCTAGTGTGGATCTGAGTGAGACTGATTGAAAGGTTTGTTGGTAAAATTGATAAAAACATATAATATATAAACCATGCTCTTTTTTTACAGATGTCTATGATCCTTGCAGCAGTGGATTTTTTTGTGTTGCACCTTTGCTGTTTTTCTGATGTAACTAAAGTAAATCCAGCCTGTACATTCTGTTCTCAGACTAGCATCATCGTTCTATTACAAGGAAGAAAAAGTACACGTAGCTTTCTTATTGAGAAATAAAATTGATTTTTTTAAAGATTCTGTAAGACCTCATGGTTATAAATAAATGAAAACCAGATATCATAGACTCCCTTGCCTACATTATTGAAAACAGTTTAGAATGACATTTTTAAGTGTTAAAGGAAACCCTAGCCACAGTCAGTTTTAGAACAATTTCTTATTGCCCTCAGGAATGCAAAACCTATTTAGACTATGCAAGTGGAAAATAAGATCACTTTTAACACATGCATTTTAAGGCAAAGGAAATAAATGTAGCTAGTTTAAACAAAATTATGGTTAGGTCTCTGTTGCTTTCAAGAAAGTAGGATATAGGATATAACATCTCTTTTCAAGGAGGTAGAACCTTTAATTAGAAAGGAAATAAACTGTAAATAACATAGATTTGTAGCTCAGATCTAATTCATTTTCTTTGTTTCCCCCTACCTCTCTAAATAGTTTCATTTACTGAAAGAAAAAAGAGTAAGAACAATGTTTTATTCAAGAATTTGATGTTTCAGATTAGTTTCCCTGGTACTGGGGTACCTATTTATAGCTTACCTTTTTATTTAGTTACTTTCCTTTTAATTATTACCTGGAATGTAATCAATGAAACTGAAACTAAAAACAAATGAACAAACAGACAATATGAATAATGTAGTAAAAGAAAGAAAATGGGAAGAAACATGCAGTGAAGGGAAAGAGTGAATGAAGATGTGAAAGGGCAGATGGAGGAGAGCCAAAATTAAGGAAGAAAGGAGAAGCCTGCACCCCAGGCTATCACCCAGGCTATCTTGACTTTTGTCCTGCCACTGAACTTTGGTGACTTAGGAAGAGAGAGTGAGACTGACAACTTTGTGCAATTCTGCCTCACTTAAATCTAATTTCATGAACAAGTTCAAGACATTACCTATTATGTTATTGGCCCCCTTCAAAAACAAAGGAGAAGCAATAACAGTCTCATATCTTAATTTAGAAGATGAACAAACTGAGGCTCAGAGAATTAAAAAAAAAGATCAGCAAGCATTTATTAAGTAATTACCATGTGCCCAGTACCGTATTAATCATTAGGGATACAAAGAAAGCAAAAAAACAGTTTTCTCAATTAGCTCACAGTTTGATGCAGGAATCAACATGCAAGGCAAATAAGATATATACAGGATAATTTGGAGATAATCACAGAGGGAAGGCAAAATCATTAAGGGGTGTCATGAAAGGCTTCTTACAAAAGGTGAGATATTAGCTGAGATTGAGACAGGAAATTCAGAAAGCAGAGATGAGAAGGTGTGGGTTGATAATCCCAGGCATGGGGAATAGGCAGTGGAAATCCATAGTCAGGAGGTAGTATCTTGTTGGAGAGATAACAATGAAGCTAGTGTTATTGCATTGTAGATGGCAACAAGCTGTAAGAAGACTGGAAAGGTAGGAATGGGCCAGGTTATGAATGACTTTTGTTAAAAAGAAGACTTTATATTTTTTCCCAGAGGTAATAGGGAACCAGTGGAATTTTGAAAAAAAAATTATATTGGTATGAAATGGTCAGACCTACACTTAAGGAAGATCTATTTAATATCTGATTGGAGGATAGATTGTAGTGGAGATATTTGAGACAGGATAACCAACCAGGAAGTAATTGTAATAGTCCAAGTGTGAGGTGATAATGTCCTCATCCAGGATAGTGACAGTATCAAAGGAGAGAAGGAGGTATATAAGAGACATGAAGTGAGGGTAGAA
>WOXC01005629.1:0-37500 GCA_011680675.1 Gymnobelideus leadbeateri | reverse complement strand
GTGTGTGTGTGTGTATTGACACATTTCCCCTTTTCTTTAATAATCCATAAAACTTCAATTTCAGTATTCTCATTTTGTCTTTTATTATTATTATTTATTTTTTATGTTTTTTTATTTTTTTATTTAAACAAACGCTTTATTAACTTCTGTTTTTTATCATTCATTTCTGCCAGATTTTGAGATACAATCATTTTTCCCACCCTGTTTTTCCCCTACCCACCCACCCAGAACAGCAGTCCCTCAAGACATCGCTTCCTCCAATCTGCTCTCTCCCCTATCCTCTCCCACACCCCCTTTGACCTCTCCATTAGAGGAAGGTGGATCTATGTGTCCCAATGCCTGCACATCTTATCTCCCAATTACAAGTAAAAGAGTATTAATAATAGTATTTATATATATTTGAAACATTTAATCTAAAGACCTTGAATTTCAGATCCATTTCCTTCCTCTCTTGTCACCCATTCCCTCTGGGGAGATAAGTAATTCAGTATATGTTGTACATGACTAGCTATTCAAATCATTACCATAGCAGATATATTGTATAATGGTGCTATTAATACCCTCCCCCTCATCCCACCCCCGACCTGCTCCATTCCCCACTTGATCCTGTCCCTCTTCCATAGTGGGTACCTCCAACCTCCCCTCCCCCCAAGGATGCCCCCTCCTATCCATCATTCCTGCTCTCCTCTCCCTTCCCCCCATTCTGCTGTAGGTTAAGATGTCCCACCTAGTATGTATGTTATTTTCTCCCTTAACCAAATTCAATGAGAATGTGGTTTTGCCTTTTTGCCTTCCTATTTTTCCCCTCCCCTGCAACCACTTCCTCCTGCTTCCTCTACATGAGACAGTTTACCCCGAACTGTCTTCCTCTTGCCACTTTCCACTCTCACCTCACAACTTCACCCCTTGAGTATCTTCCCTTCCCAACAAATTCAACCTTTGCCCTCTATTAATATATAACAGTAACCATATGCACACATATTCACATATGTATTCACATGACCATACACCCTTCTTCTATTATTTTCATAGTGAGAAAGATTTCCTCAGTCACAGTTATTGTTTTTCCATATAGGAATGTAAATAGTTCAACTTTGATAAGTTCCTTTTGATTTCTTTTCCCTGATTACCTTCTCAGGCATCTATTGCTTCTTGCTTCTGGATGTCAAATTTTCTATTCAATTCTGGTTTTTTCCTTAAGAGTGCTTGAAAGTCCTCTATTCCACTGAATGACCATATTTTCCCATGAAACATAATACTCAGTTTTGCTGGGTAGGTGACCCTTGGGTTCATTCCTAGCTCTTTTGCCCTCTGGAATATCGTATTCTATGCCCTTCAATCCCTCAGTGTAGAAGCTGCCAGGTCCTGGGCTATTCTGACTGTGTTTCCACAATATTGAAATTGTTTCTTCCTGGCCGCTTGTAGTATTTTCTCCTTGATCTGGGGATTCTGGAATCTGGCTATAATATTCCTGGGAGTTTTCTTTTTGGGATCTTTTTCAGGTAGTGATCTGTGGATTCTTTCAACTTCTATTTTGCCCTCTGGATCTAAAACATCAGGGCAATTTTCCTTGAGAATTTCTTGAAGGGTGATTTCTAGGTTCTTTCTTTGATCATGGCTTTCAGGTAGTCCAATAATTTTTAAATTGTGTCTCCTGGATCTATTTTCCAGGTCAGTGGTTTTTCCCATGAGATATTTCACATTGCCTTCTACTCTTTCATTTGTTTGGATCTGCTTAACAGCATCTTGATTTCTCATAACGTCATTAGCTTCCATTTGCTCCAGTCTAACTCTGAAGGAATGAATCTCCTCAGTGAGCTTTTGAGATTCTTTTTCCATCTGGCAAATTCGACTTTTTAAGGCATTCTTCTCCTCATTGCCCCTTTGGGCCTCCTTTGCCATCTGAGTTAGTCTATTTTTTAAGGTGTTGTTTTCCTCAGTCAGGCTGTTGACCCTCATTTCATACTTTTTCTGCATCCTTCTCATTTCTCTTCCCAATTTTTCCTCCACTTCTCTTATTTGATTTTTAAAGTCCTTCTTAAGGTCCTCTATGGCCTGCAACCTGCTCATGTTTTCCCCTGGGGCTTTTGGAGCAGGACTTCTGACCTCACAGTCCTCTTCCCTCTCCATGCTTTGACCCTCCTTGCCCCCAACGTAGGAGTCTAGGGTTGCATTTTTCTGTTTAATTTGTTTCCTTTGCCTTGGCATATTGCCACTTAATTACTTGACTTTTGGGCTTGTTGCCACATTATGTCTTTGGCGCCAGATAGGGGAATTTTTGTCCCGAACATGGTTGGGGGGGGGGAAACTTCCCTTTCTGGCAAGCTGGAAACCCACCCACAACCTCCACCCTAGATCACAATCCAGATCCAGGGAGGTTAAAGCAAGAGCGATTACCCCCCAAGACTGATCATTGGATCTCTCTATAGTTTGCAGGCTAGGAGCTTGAGCTGCCTCTGAAAAGTACAAAATGGCATGTCTCCTCAGCAGCTTCCAGCCCCCTGGGGAGGAAGCTGACGTGTTCCCCAAATACTGGTCCAAAGTCCATAGGGCACTAACCTCTCACTTTGTCCTAGGCATGTCTATGTTGATAATTCTGGAATCGCTACAGCTGCTGGTGTTCTGGGGTCTCTCCAGCCAGTTGCTGGCCCTGCTGCCCTGGGGCTAAAACTGCAACTCAGGGGGACCGGACCTGTGCTCAGCTCCCCATGCTCTGCGGGCTGTATGCTGCCGGCTCCCAGAGTGCTGCACTGGTCCTTCCTGCAGGGCTTCTGGGCTGTTCTCAGCGAGAGGTTAGCTTCTCTGTGTCATTCTGTGGGTGCTGGGGCTCCAGAAGTTGTTCAGAGTCCCCTTTTACATAGTTTGGAGGAAATCTGGGGGCAGAGTGGCTTGGATGTGCTGTTTCTACTCTGCCGTCTTGGCTCTACCCCCTCTCATTTTGTCTTGATAGGCTTTATACTTGTGGTCACTTGCAGCATGACTCCTCCATGAATGAAATATGAAGCAGGGAATTTTAAAAATAAAGATTGATTAAAATGAGTGATTTCCCTGGTTTCCATTATGAGATGAAATTTCCAATTTTGTGTAGCATCTAGTATTATTTTTCATCATCCTCTACCAGTCAGATGAGCAACTATAACTAATTTAATATACCAAACTTTTCTTTGAAATTTTATTTTTATTTTAAAAATAAATTTAACTAAAATTTAATTTTGATTATTTTAATCTGCCAATTTTTACTTTCCAGTTGGAGAAATAGGAGGTACTATTAAAATGTCAGAAGACTATATGGAGGAAAGTTTTGGTAGATCTTTTGATTCAACTCTTTTATAAATGAAGAAACTAAAGGTCAGGGACACAAAGTAACAGCAAATTTGTCACGGATGCAAGAGCAGAACCTAGGCACACATTTTTTCCCAAATGCTTTGTTAACTTCTGGTTTACATCATTCATTTCTGCCAGATTTTGTATTAAAATTTTCCCCCATTTTCCCCTACCCACCAACCCAGAATAGCAGTCCCACAGGATATCCCCTCATCCAATCTGCTCTCTCCCATATCTTCTCCCATACCCCCTTTGATTTTTCCATTAGGGCAAGATGATTCTCTGTGCCCCAGTGCCTGCACATGTTATCTCCCAATTACATGCAAAATGAATAACAGTATTTATATATATTTGAAATATTTAATTTTAAAACTTCGAATTCCCACTCTATTCCCTTCCTCCCTTGTCACTCACTCCTGCTGGGAAGATAAGCAATTCAGTATATGTTGTACATGTATAGCTATGCAAAACATTACCATAGTAGATATATTGTAAAAGACTGGCTATATTTCCCTCCCACCCATCCCATCCCCCACCTGGTCCCTACTTTGATCCTGTCCCTCTTCAAAAGTGGGTGCCTCCAACCTCCCCTTCCCCTAGCATGCCCTCACCTCCATCATCCCCCCTCTCCTGCAGGGTGAGATATCCCATTTAGTTTGTATGTCATTCTCTCCCTGAGCCACATTCAATGAGAATATGGTTTTGCCTTTTTGCCTTCCTGTTCTTCTTCTCCCCTGCAACCACTTCCCCTTGCCTCTACTACATGAAAAAGTTTATCCCCCTTCTCTCCCCATCTCCTCTTGCCACATTCCTCTCTCACCTCTTAACTTCACCCCTAAAGTATCATCCCTTCCCACCAAATTTGACCTGTGCCCTCTATCCATGTATATCTGTAAACATATATACACACATTCACATATGTATTCATATGCCCATATACCCTTCTTCAATTATTTTCATACTGAGAATGGTTTCATCAGTCATAGTTATTGTTTTTCCATGTAGGAATGTAAATAGTTCAACTTTGATAAGTTTCTTATGGTATATTTTCCCTGTTTACTTTCTCAAGCATCTCTTGCTTCTTGTGTCTGAATGTCAGATTTTCTATTCAACTCTGGTTTTTTCCTCAAGAATGCTTGAAAGTCCTCTATTCCACTGAATGACCATATTTTCCCCTGAAACAAAATACTCAGTTTTGCTCAGTTTTAATCCCAGGTTTTTTGGTTTTAATCCTAGGTCCTTTGCCCTGTGGAATATCATATTTCATGCCCTTCTATCCCTCATGTAGAAGCTTCCAGGTCCTGTGCTATTCTGATTGTGTTTCCACAATATTGAAATTGTTTCTTCCTGGCTGCTTGTAGTATTTTCTCCTTGATCTGGGAATTCTGGAATATGGCTGTAAGATTCCTAGGAGTTTTCTTCTTGGGATCTTTTCAGGAGGTAATGTATGGATTCTTAAAACCTCTATTTCCCCCCTGGGTCTAAAACACAGGGCAATTCTCCTTGAGAATTTCTTGAAGTGTGATTTCTAGGTTCTTTCTTTGATCATGGCTTTCATGTAGTACAATAATTTTTAAATCATCTCTCCTGTATCTATTTTCCAGGTCAGTGGTTTTTCCCATGAGATATTTCACATGGCCTTCTATTCTTTGAATTGCTTGTTTCTGTTTAACAGCTTCTTGATTTCTCATAAAGTCACTAGCTTCCATTTCCTCCAGTCTAATTATGAAGGATTGAATCTCCTCAGTGAGCTTTTGAGATTCTTTTTCCATCTGGCAAATTTGGCTTTTTAAGGCATTCTTCTCCTCATTGCCTTTTTGAGCCTCTTTTGCCATTTGAGTTAGTCTATTTTTTAAGGTGTCATTTTCCTCAGTCAGGCTGTTGAGTCTAATTTTATATTTTTCCTGCATCCTTCTCATTTCTCTTCCCAATTTTTCCTCCACTTCTCTTATTTAGTTTTTAAATACTTCTTAAGGTCCTCTATGGACTGTAATGTGCTCACATTTTCTTTTCTTTTTTTTAAACTTATGTTTTACATCATTCGTTTCTGCCAGATTTTGAGTTGAGCAAAATATTACCATAGTAGATATATTGTACAAGGCTGCTTATTATTCCCTCCCACCCACCCCACCCCCCACCTGGTCCATTCCCTACTTGATCCTGTCCCTCTTCTATAGTGGGTACTTCCAACCTCCCCTCCCCCCAAGAATGCCCTCCCATCCATCATCCCTCCTCTCATTCCCCTTCCCCCTATTCTGCTGCAGGTTGAGATATCCCAAAATACTGGTCCCAAAGTACATAGAGCACTAACCTCTCACTTTGTCCTAGGCATCTATGTGTTCGTAATTCTGGAAACGCCACAGCTGCTGGCGTTCTGTAGTCTCTCTAGCCTGGTGCTGATCCTGCCCCCCTGGGGCTAAAACCACTACTCAAGCAGTCCTGGGTTTGGTTTAACTAAGTATCAACTATAATATCAACTAGGCAGCTAGGGGACCATTTAGACCAGGACTTGGAGTCAGGAAGACCTAAATTAAAATCTAGCTTCAGTTTATCACTAACTATACATGTCACTCTATGTCTATCTATCTGAGTTTCCTTATGTGTAAAGTTATCATCATAAAAATAAATACCTCCCATGGTTGTTGTGAGGATGAAATGAAAATTCATTTACCCATCCATCCATCCATTTACTTATAGCTACATCTGTATGCATACATACAAATATAAAAACTTTATAAACCTTAAATATTAATATTAACTCCTATAATTATATCCAAAATTCATAGGACAATAGTTTTAGGGCTAAAAGTACCCTAGAGATCATCGCATTTAAACTTCTCATTTTACTAACGAGGAACCTTAACTCCAATTCAGACTGTCTAGTCAATCATTTTGATATGATTTTTACTTTAACTACCCCATGATTTGACAATCTCCTTGATGATGATGGCAGTGGCTGGAGCCCTGTGAATGGTGACATGGGCAACAAAGCCTGATCCTCATCAACACAGAAGTGGCAGATCTCTTAGATATAGAAGTAGATAACAGTTTATTATTCACAAAGTCATCTAACTCCTAACAGTTATGCAGTCTGGAAGGCTCAACATTTTTATTCTTCTGGACATGGCAATTTTTAGTACCAATACAAAATGAGGAATTCAGAAGGTAGGGAATAGTTTGCCCCATATTCTTTATGTGTGTACACACACACACACACACACACACACACACACACACACACACACACACACATATTTAAACGTTTGATTTTAAAACTTAGAATTCCTTCATCCCTCATCACCCACCCTTATTGGGAATTTAGGCAATTCAAAATAGATTGGACATGTGTAGCTATGCAAAACATTTCCATAGTAGATATACTGTGAAAGACTGACTATATTTCCCTCCATCCTATCCTCCCCCCCCAACTTATTTTATACTCTACTTTGACCCTGTCCCTTTTCAAAAGTGTATGCTTCTAACTTCCCTTCCCCTCCCAACCTGCCATCATCCATAATTGCACCTCTCATCCCCTTTTCCCTACTCTTCTGTAAGGTGAGATGTACTATTTAGTGTATTTGTCATTCCCTCCCTAAGCTAAATTCAATGAGAATAAGGTTGGCCCGTGCCCTTTTGCCTTCCTGTTTGGGATTTTCTTGACAAAAATACTAGAGTAGTTTGCCATTTCCTTCTCTAGTTCATTTTTTTAAGGTGAGGAACTGAGGCAATCAGGGTTAAATGACTTGCTCAGTGTCACACTGCCAGTAAATATTGGAGGCCTCTGGAAGAGGTATTAAGAGATATCATTCTGACTTCAGGCCAAACACTATCCACTGAGCTACTTAGTTGGCCCATTGTAAGTGGTAAGACATAAAACTGAATAATAAGTAGTTTAAAGAAAATAAAAGAAGACATAATTTATAATGAAATATTTGACATTAATGTTTGTCATCAGTAAAAAAAGAGAGAGAGGAGAAAGAGATAGATAGATAAATAGAGACACAGAGAGAGAGAGAGACAGAGAGAGAGAGAGAGAGAGACAGACAGACAGAGAAAGAGAGAGAGAGAGAGAGAGAGAGAGAGAGAGAGAGAGAGACAGAGAGAGACAGAGAGACAGAGAGACAGACAGAGAGAGAGACAGAGAGAGAGAGAAAGACACAGAGAGAGAGACAGAGAGAGAGACAGAGAGAGACAGAGAGAGAGACAGAGAGAGACAGAGACAGAGAGACAGAGACAGAGAGACAGAGAGGGAGGGAGAGAGAAGAGAAAGAAAGAAAAATGAGAAAAAGAGAAACATGTAAAAGAAATTCAATATCACATAGAAATCTGTAGAAAGTTTGAATATGAACATTATTTCAATGAGAAATAGAACTCTTTAAACTTGAAAACCAATAGTAGATATAGCTGAAAAAATCTGTAAAAGTAAAATCTTGAGAAATTTACAAGCAAAGATGACAGACTGAACTGGACAGACATCAGATAAATAATTTTAGTTAAGAGACTCACCCTAAAATGTAACAATCATCAGATTCTAATCATATCATATTTCCAGAAGGAGCACAAGTATATATTTTAGAAATTATTTTTTCTTTTTGGAGGGTGGAAGCCTGGGCAGTTGGGGTAAAATGATTTACCCAAGGTCACACTGATAGTAAGTATGTCAAGTGTCTGAGGCCAATTTTGAACTCAGGTACTTCTGACTTCAGGGCTGGTGTTTTTTTCACTGCACCACCTAGACACCCCTATATTCTAGAATTTTTGAGATAAAGGAACAAACCTGATTCCAAGAGGAATGAAAGATTCAATTCACCTAGATACATTGTCATCAAACTCTAGAGTGACATTGACAATGAGATGATTTTATAAGAGAAGATAAATGTCACTTATCACAGAAGACCAATTGGAATCATACAGGATCACACTCCAGATAAAAAAGAGAAAAAATCTGGGAAAAGTTACATGGAATATTAAGATTTTTTTCTCAATGCCTGCTTCCCTGGTAAACTTAGATGCTATTTCATTTTATTTTTTGAAATATGTGTTTGATATTCTACAGCCCATAATAACAGCTTTATGAAACAAACAGCCCTTTCTAGAAATATGTACTTTTGCAATTGAAATTAAGGTAAACTGAGGCAACAAAGTTCGGAGAACTTTCAATTTTTGGTAAGGCTAGTGGTTACCAATAAAAGTGGTCTTTAGTTCCACAGTGAGCCACACAACTCTGAATGAAGTCTGACAGATTATTTTATGGGCAAAAGGAAAAACATCCCAAAACTAGAAGGTAGCATTATAGATGGGGAAAACAATATGGTTACTTATGAATTCAAAAACATAGATGTGAGAGACAACTGATATTGATTTTTTAATGCTTTATTATCTTCTGTTTTACATCATTCATTTCCGCCAGATTTTGAGTTGCAATCCGACCCCCCAGTTTTTCCCCTACCCACCATCCAAGAACAGCAGTCCCACAAGATATCGCTTCCTCCAATCTACTTTCTCCCATATCTTCTCCCATACCCCCTTCGACTTTTCCATTAGAGCAAGGTGAATCTCTTTGCCCCAATGCCTGCACATCTTATCTCCCAATTACATGCAAAAGAATATTAATAAAAGTATTTATACATATTTGAAACATTTAATTTTAAGACCTTGAATTTCAGATCCATTCCCTTCTTCCCTTGTCACCCATTCCCTCTGGGAAGATAAGTAATTCAGTATATGTTGTACATGTGTAGCTATGCAAAACATTACCATAGTAGATATATTGTGCAAGGCTGCTTATAATTCCCTCCCACCCACCCCACCCCCGACCTGGTCCATTCTCTACTTGATCCTGTCCCTCTTCTATAGTGGGTACTTCCAACTTCCCCTCCCCCCAAGAATGCCCTCCCATCCATCATCCCTCCTGTCATCCCCCTTCCCCCTATTCTGCTGCAGGTCGAGATATCCCATTTAGTATATATGTCATTCTCTCCCAGAACCAAATTCAATGAGAATGTGGTTTTGCCTTTTTGCCTTCCTATTTTCCCCTCCCCTGCAGCCACTTCCCATTGCTTCTTCTACATGAGATAGTTTACCCTACCCTGTCTCCCCCCCATCTTCTCCTGCCACTTTCCTCTCTCACCTCACAACACCCCTTGAGTATTCTCCCTTCCCAACAAATTCAATCAATGCCATCTATCCATGTATAACTGTAAACATATATACATACATTCACATATGTATTCATATACCCATACACCCTTCTTCCATTGTCAGAGTTATTGTTTTCCATGTAGGAATGTAAATAGGTCAACTTTGATAAGTTCCTTTAGATTTCTTTTCCCTGATTACCTTTGCAGGTATCTCTTGCTTCTTGCATCTGTATGTCAAATTTTCTATTCAACTCTGGTTTTTTCCTCAAGAATGCTTGAAAGTCTTCTATTCCACTGAATGACCATATTTTCCCCTGAAACAAAATACTCAGTTTTGCTGGGTGGGTGACCCTTGCGTTCAGTCCCAGCTCTTTTGCCCTCTGGAATATCATATTCCATGCCCTTCAGTCCCTCAGTGTGGAAGCTGCCAGGTCCTATGCTATTCTGATTGTGTTTCCACAATATTGAAATTGTTTCTTCCTGGCTGCTTATAGTATTTTCTCCTTGATCTGGGGATTCTGGCACCTGGTTATAATATTCCTGGGAGTTTTCTTTTTGGGATCTTTTTCAGGAGGTGATTGGTGGATTCTTTCAACCTCTATTTTGCCCTCTGGGTATAAAACATCAGGGCAATTTTCCTTGAGAATTTCTTGAAGGGTGATTTCTAGGTTCTTTCTTTGATTATGTCTTTCGGGTAGTCCAAAAAGTTTTAAATTGTCTCTCCCGGATCTATTTTCCAGGTCAGTGGTTTTTCCCATGAGATATTTCACATTGCCTTCTTTTCTTTCATTTGTTTAGATCTATTTAACAGCATCTTGATTTCTCATAAAGTCGTTAGCTTCAATTTACTCCAGTCTAATTCTGAAGGAATGAATCTCCTCAGTGATCTTTTGAGATTCTTTTTCCGTCTGGCAAATTCGACTTTTTAAGGCATTCTTCTCCTCATTGCCCTTTTGGGCCTCCTTTGCCATTTGAGTTAGTCTAATTTTTAAGGTGTTGTTTTCCTCAGTCAGGCTGTTGACCCTCATGTCATACTTTTCCTGCATCTTTCTCATTTCTCTTCCCAATTTTTCCTCCATTTCTCATATTTGATTTTTAAAGTCCTTCATGGCCTATAACCCGCTCATATTTTCCTTTGGGGCTTTTGGAGCAGGATTTCTGACCTCACAGCCCTCCTCCTGTTCTATGCTTCGATCCTCTTTGTTCCCAAAATAGGAGTCTAATGTTTCATTTTTCTGTTTATTTTGTTTCCTTTGCCTTGGCATGTTGCCACTTAGTTACTTGACTTTTGGTCTTGTTGCCACAGCAGGACTCTGCCACCAGACAGGGGAGCTTCCCTCCTGAACGTGTGGGGGGACAACTTCCATGTCTGGCAAGCTGGATACCTACCCCACGACCTCCACCCCAGACCACAATTCAGTTCCAGGGAGGTTAAAAGCAAGAGCAATTGCCCCCCAAGACTGATCACTGGATCTCCCTACAGTTCGCAGGCCAGGAGCTGGAGCTGCCACTGAAAACTATAAAATGGCATGTCTCCTCAGTGGCTTCTAGCTCCCAGGGGCGGAAGCCGACGTGTTCCCCAAATACTGGTCCCAAATTCCATAGGGCACTAACCTCTCACTTTTTCCTAGGCATTTCTGTGTTGATAATTCTGGAATCACCACAGCTGCTGGTGTTCTGGGGTCCCTCCAGCCGGCTGCTGGCCTGGCCGCCCTGGGGCTAAAACCATGGCTCAGGCTGACCTGGGGTTGGCTCTCCACGTGCTGTGTGCTGTGCTGCCGGCTCCAAGAGTGCTTCATTGGTTCTTCCTGCAGAGCTGCTGGGCTGTCCTCAGTGGGAGGTTAGCTTCTCTATGTCATTCTGTGGGTGCTGGGCCTCCAGAAGTTGTTCAGTGTCCCCTTTTGCATAGTTTGGAGGTGATCTGGGGGGAGAGTGCCTTGGACGTGCTGTTTCTACTCCGCCATCTTGGCTCTGCCCTCCAACCCAGGCAGTTTAAAGCAAGAGTGTTTAACCCCCAGACTCATTGCTGGATCTCCCTACAGTTTGCAGACCAGGAGTTAGAGCCACCAGTGATGCTGCAAAATGGCTTCTGTGCTGTGTTTCTTCAGCAGCTTTTCCCCTCCAGGCGAGGAAGCTGAGGTGTTCCCGAAATATTGGTCCCAAAGTCCATAGGGCACTAACCTCTCACTTTGTCCTAGGCATTTCTGTGTTGATAATTCTGGAATTGCCACAGCTGCTGGTGTTCTGGGGTCCCTCCAGCTGGCTGCTGGCCTGGCCATCGTAGGGCTAAACCCGCGGCTCACGAGGGCCTGGGCTCAGCTTGCTGTGCTGTCGGTTCCCAGCACACAGTGCTGTCTGCTCTTAGAGTGCTGTGCTTGCCACTCCCTGCAGGGCTGCTGGGCTGTCCTCAGCAGGTTAGCTTCTCTGTGTCGTTTTCTGGGTGCTGGGGCTCCAGAAGTTGTTCAGAGTCCCCTTTTTCATGGTTTGGAGGTAATCTGGGGGTAGAGCATCTTGGAAGTGCTGTTTCTACTCTGCTATCATGGTTCTGCCCCCCCCCCCCACTGACATCAATTTTAATACACACATGGGAATAGGAGTGGAGCATGAACATATGTTGGAAAATATTAATGAGGAATAGGAAAAGGGAGAGACCAAAAATTTATAGACAACATAGAATTCTCACATCTATTTGACCTTTATTTGAAGTATTTGACCTTTCTTTCAAGAAAGAATCAGAGAATTCTGGATTTGATGAGTACTGAATAATATCACAAATTTATTTTGGATTGGTTGGAAATTTAGAATGCAGGACTAGCAATGGCTCTTCTTTCCATCTTGTCACTCTGGAAAGCTCATTGGTGGTGTCTGCCTGCATGGATAGTACTTCATAGTGATAACAGATCAAACTTTCTAGGACAATCAGTGTTGCAGAGATGATAGACTAGACTTCCTGGCATCCAATGACATCTTTCAAGGATAGAAGATCTCCTTGATACAAGAATAGAACAATGATTAACAGTAAAATTTATCTTTTAAGCTTAACTCAGAGACAAGGAGTAACTTAGAGGAAAACTGAACTTCCTAACTTAATTTAGAAACAAATTAAATGTGACTTAGGTAGTTTCACAAAATGCTGGTCATAATACAAAATGAAATCTATTAAAATAGAATCAATTATCAGTACAAAGACCATAGAAGAAATTTAGAAGTAATGTTCAGAGTTGTAGATTTAGTTTTTTTTTATATATTTAAAGGAAAGATTTTGATTAATTCTAATGAATTATGGTGGATGGCATTTGTTATCTTATTTGACCATTTCACTTATGTCCAACTCTTTGTGAACCCCATTTGAGGTTTTCTTGGCAAAGATACTGGAGTGGTTTTCATTTCCTTCTCCAGCTCATTTTCCAAATGAGTAAACTGAGACAAACATGGCTAAGTGACTTGTCCAGGGTTACACAGTTAGTAAATGTGTGAGGCTAGATTTGAACTCAAGAAAATAGGTCTTCCTAACTTTGGGCCTGGCACTCTCTAGCTTCCCCAAGTAGATTATATATCTTACTCCAAAGATTCTTTGTCTAATATCTCATTTTGGACTTCATTGACATAGGTTATGCCATTCATGCCAGAAAGATTTTAATTACAATACTTAACACAGATTGCATTTGATTTCTGAAGACCAGATTAACTAAGTACAGAGAGACCCATCATTAGTAGTATGATCACTTAGTGAATAACTATGGCAAGTTGTGAAACAAATAAAAATTCAAAATTGTCCCCCCATGTTTCTACTGTAACTGTGAAAGAGTGGCAGAAAGGAATCAGAAGATACCAGGAGTCATATATAGTCTTTATATCATCTCTTAATATTAACTTAGTTCTTGGTACTTAAATTTTTTTTCCTAATGATTGTTAAGTGGGGAGCTAAATTGTATCTGTCTTGGCACCTCTGCTGCAAAAGAATCCCAATGATAATGGTATATTGTAGATACATTGTAAGATTACTCACAGCTTCTCTTTGGAGAAGCATTTCAAAGAGTTGCAAGAAGTAGTTTTATCATCCTTCTAAAGGAAACAAAAGGGGTGGCTGGGTGGTGCTGTGAATAGGGCACTGGCCCTGGAATCAGGAGAACCTGAGCTCAAAATCGGCCTCAGACACTTACCACTTACTAACTGTGATGTTGGGCAAGTCACTTGGCCCCAATTGCCCTGCCTTCCCCCCTCCAAAAAAGCAAAAAAAAAAAAAAAACCCAAAAAACCCAAAGAAAACAAAAAACATCATTTCATGAAGCATTTGGTCATCTCATATTACGGGGCTTGAAATAAGCATTTTTAAAAAGACTTCCATAAAAATAATTACAGCTTATGTGCAATCTTAAGTTGCAGATAGCAAAAGGATAAGGGAATTCAGCAAATTATTTCATAAAATCCTTCCATAGGTATTGCTGAACTTTGATATTCATTGATTTTAATACAAATGTGGGGACAGGAGTGAAGCATGAACATATGTTGGAAAATATGAATGAGGAATAGGAAATGGGAGAGATAAAAAATTTATAGACCACATAGAAGTGTCATGTCTATACAGCATTAATGCTTTCTTCAAAGAAAGAATAAGAGAATTCTGGATTTGGTGATTACTGAATAATAACACAAACAATGAACTTGATCACTGTTTTAAGCTCAACTCTGTTTAGAATATCAGTCTCATACAGGGAAGGAAGCAGTGTTCCTTATATGATACTTATGTTGTCAGCAGGAAAATATTGAGGGGCATGTGGCCTGGGGAAGGACTCTGAATCCCCACCTCTCTATTGGGGAAGAGGAGGATGCCTTCTCTTTAGGACACATGATTCTCAGTTTAGATCTTACTTTCAGCATTCCCTAAGTCAAAAATTTGAGATATATGTGTGCCTACTAAATAATTAATTATAGTCTTGGATGAAGGCTTATGCTTTTTACTTCTTTTTGGGATCTTTTTCAAGAGGCAATTGGTGAATTCTTTCAATTTCTATTTTGCCCTCTGGTTCTAGAATATCAGGGCAATTTTCCTTGAGAATTTCCTGAAGGATGATTACTAGGCTCTTTTTTTCATGGCTTTCAGGTAGTTCAATAAATTTTAAATTCTCTCTCCTGGATCTGTTTTATAGATCAGTACTTTTTCCAATGAGATATTCCATATTGCCTTCTATTTTCTCATTTGTTTGGATCTGTTTAATGACATCTTGATTTCTGATAAAGTTATTAGCTTCCATTTGCTCCAGTTTAATTTTGAAGGAATTATTCTCTTCAGTGAGTTTTTGGAATTCTTCCATCTGGCCAATACTGCTTTTTCAGACATTCTCTTCCTCATTGGCTTTTTGAGCCTCTTTTGCCACTTTATTTGCTCTATTTTTAAGGTGTTATTTTCTTCAGTTACTCCTTTGACTTGCTTTTCATGATTTTCTTGTATCATTCTCATTTCTCTTCCCAAATTTTCCTCCACTTCTCTTACTTGATTTTCAAAATCCTTCTTGAGCTCCTCCATGGCCTGTGACCAACTCATATTTTTCTTGGGAGCTTTTGATGCAGGAGTTCTGACTTCATTATCTTCTTCTGGTTCCATGTTTTGATCTGTCTTGACCCAAAATAAGTTTCTTTTGTCTAATTGCACTTCCTCTATTTGCTCATCTTGCCAATTACTCAACTTTTGAGCTCTTTACCACAGTAGAACTCTGCTTCCAGAATGGAAAGAGCTGTGTGCAGAATTGCTGGGGTTTTTGCAGTTGTCAGACTATGAGGAGGGCTCCCTCTCTACAGCCATCACAAGCTCAGGTGCACTGTGTTCCTCACCCCAGGACTACCACCCAAGACTGCAATCCAGATCCAAGGAGGTCAAAGCAAGAGTGTTAACCCTCTGAATGGTCCCTTGCTTCCCCTACATTCTGCAGGCCAGGAGATCTGTAGGCAAAGATAGGAAAGGTCTATCACACAGGGCCCAGAGCCAATTGTGGTCCTGAGGGAGCTGTGCTGGCCCAGATCAGGGTAATTATAAAAAGCAATGCAAACAGAAAAAAATAAGAATAAGAAAAATACATATGGTGTACAATTAAAAAAACAAACAAACCTCCAAACAAATCTATTCAAACAACTTGCTGACCACTCACCTTCCCCACCAATAGGAAATGTTTAAGGGAAAAGACATCAGAATTTATTGTTGCAATTTCATATTGAAGTTTAGCTGATATACATTTATTCCTATAGTGAGTAGATCAAAAGGGTCTAAAATCCACTTTAAGAAAATACTTGATCTTGCTAATGGGAGAATATGACATGCAAGTGCAAATAGGTTTAAGGCATAAGATTGGATGTAAAATCTTATAGAGACATCTGGTAGAAGATTATCAGCAGTTTTTTTTCTCATAAAACTGAGAGAAATATTGTAAGGAAAAACAGTTTAAAGGAAATTTAGCAAGAACCTCAATTACTAAAAGTCATTCTGAGGGCATTTAAAAATGAAAGTGCATGGCAGAAAGCAGATGAAAAGATGGAAATGATTTGAAAATATTTTGAAAACAAGCATTTTTCATCAATATCTGTAGAGAGACCACATTTAGACTAAGGCATTAAAGTCCCAGATGTGCTTAGAAATGGAACTGAGGATAGCAAATTATCAAAGTAGCTGCACTGGACCAAACATATATAATAAAAGATCAAGAGAACACATGCAACCATTGACTAATACACTCACTTTTCCATCTTACAGATATCTTTTGAGAACAGTGCATCAAATTCATCCCTGATGATAATAATAGAGAGCAAGTAGGTTTTCACTGGTGACTTTTTAAAATAGACAATATCTTTACTATTACACCATTGAATAAAGATATAGAGAATATAAGATCCCACTTTTTTGTGTGTTGACCCTGGAAAAGAATTTGATTTTGAAGTAAAGTATGTTAACATTAAGGGAACCACTTCTCTAATAAGGTGTCCTTATGTGAATGTCAAATTATTGAATATCTTATTATTAGTATCAAATAGGGATAAAATAGGGAATCTTGTGCATGCCAACTGCACTAAAAAAGGTAGGAGATCCAGCACATAGTCGAAATCTAGTAGAAATTTCCTATGAATGATGATGAAACCTTATAACAATAGAGACCCTTCTAAATGAAATCCATAAGTTTCTGAAATATTTTTAACTTCACATAGAAAAAACAAGGTTGATGAAGAATGCCTATTGTCTAAATTAAAGGTATGGGCTGGAACCAGATTAAAATGTAATTGGAAAATGTTCACAAAGTAAATTTAAAAAAATAATACAACAAAGTTAATGCTAATTTATGGTTTTCTAAGTCAATATATATAGGTTGGCAGGAAGTTAATATCTGAGTTTGATACCATTGTTTAGAGTTTGTTTACTGGTGAGTATCTGTGTGTACATGGATGTATATGTGTGCATATACATATAAACATGACAAATAGACAATGTCACGATCAGAATTATAAGGATTGTTCAGGAGTAAGAGAATAGGCTGTATTGCCTTTGGAATATTTCAAAGTTATTTCAATAATCTCCAAGTTTCTCCCTGCCAAAAGGGCTAATTTTATTATATTCTTTTGATACTATGAGTTGTAAAATAGTTGGTTGGTTGATGTCCTTCATTCATGGGAAGGACCAAAATGACATAACTATTTTGGAGTCAAGGTGCAGTGTGCCCAACTGTGTAGCTGATCAGACCAATTTGCACTTGGAAGGTTCTACCATGAGTATGAATATTTGGAATAGAGATGTCTCTAAATTTGCTCATCTCACATCTTTTTTACTTACTGCCACTCTACTTTGCTCACAGAGCAGAAGGCCTTCTTTAATGTGGTTATGCTATGCTTGGTGGTCCTGTGCCAGTGTCATGCAATCGATTCCAAAGTTCTTCAGAGAGACCTGTTGAGTGTCCTTGTATTGCTTCTTCTGACCACCATGTAAATATTCTTAGCTGTGACCGTACAAAAGCAGGTGGTAGGTTGGATTTAGCCTCCTGACCAATTTGCCAAGTCCTGTATCATGTCATAATACCCCTCAAGAGGATTTTTGTTTATTGAATGAGGATCATCAGGTTGTATTAGCTTATTATAATGAACTAAATAAAGCTCATGGAGCTTATATATGGTATGATGGTCTTTTTATGTTGACTACTCACATGTGACTCAATGAAACCATTTATGGTTTTCTTGGCAAAGATACTGGAATGGCTTGCAGAATTAATTAATTCTATAGATGACACTGAAGCAAGCAGAGTTAAATGACTTGTCCAGGGTAACACAGCTAGTGTCTGAGGCCAGATTTGATCCTCCTTACTCCAGATCCAGCACTCTATGCACTGCATATCCTATTTGCCCTTGTATAAAGTTAATTGGAATTAATATCTTCCCCACCCATTAATAGGCCTCATGTAGAGCCCATTAAGGGAAGCTTGCTTAGGGGAAGCTTGCTTGTAGCAAAGCTTTCACACCTTTTGCTAATTTATAATTAGGCACTGAGTCACTAGGGTTGTGATGCCTTCTGGCTCTGAGAAGTGTAAATATACTCTGAGTTGGTTTTTTGCCTTGGGGGCTTGCTTATGCAAAGGATCTTGCAATTTGAAATTCTGAGTGGCCATATGTTCAGAGCTCCCTGACTGCTCATATGTAAAGACTCTCTTAATCCAGGGATGTATGTAAAGTATATAGCAATATTGGTTTGAACTATGCAGTCAGAATTTTGTCTGTTTGTCTTTATTTCTCTGTTTGTATTTTCCCTGCTTGTATTTTCTCTGAAGTTCAAGGTGCTGACTTTTCCCCTGAACTAGCGAATGGGGTTAAAAAAATTGCTGAGCCCTTGCAAGCTATCTTTTCTAGTAAAGCAGATCTAAGACCTGTGTTAGCAGCCATCCTGGGTATGACATTGTAGTTCCTGCTACAAGTAGCATGATAAGTGTTTATTGATAGATTGCTGAAATGAAAAACTCAACACCATGAAACTCTTTATCCTGGAGAGTGTATCAGCTTTGGCACTCACAGATCATCATACCCTCACCAGACTTTGCACCTCTCAGTAGAGGACTAGAGGATGGAGCAAATATCTCTTCCCAAAGCCTCCAATTAAAGAGGGTTCATGGTGGAGTCACTTCCTACAAGCAGTGCTCTCTGGATTCAATCCACCATCATCATCATTTCTCCTCTATTGAGTACCTTCTTTTCCCCCTGTCCCACCCTACAACTTTCAGTTTCCTCTTGTGTGTTTTCTTCTTCCATCATATTGTAAGCTCCTTGAGGACAGGAATATCTTAGTTGTAGGCCCAGCATTTAGCATAATACTTAGCACATAATAGATGCTTAATAGATATTTATGGAATGAACTTTGCCCCAAAGAAAACTTAGAGGTGCTCAGTGGACATAAGCACATGGCAGGCCTACTGCAATACTTTAAAAACAATTTTACTTTCTGCTCTCTGAACATCCTCCTTTCTCTAATAAATTACTCTTTGTACCCTTTCATCGAATAGTTACCTAATTAAAAATTGAACTCCCTGAGAGCTGCAAGTGCCTTTCCCTGAATTAGAAGAACACATTTAAAGCAATTAACACCTAGGCAATAGCAGTATTAATGCATAACATTGAAAAATGTATTGTAACAGATTTGTAAAGGATGATTAGAAAAAAACAAGGCCTATCACTTAAAGGTAGTAGTAGTAAGATCAACACTTTCACAACAAAAGAGAGTAAAAGAATTGAGTGATATTTTTGGAGAACAAGACAACTATGTTGAAAGCCTACAAAAGAGTTTAGAAAAAACAAAAATAATTTCAAAATAAATAGTAAAGGATAATAATAGATAAATACTTTTGGATTTGTTAAGTGTAATTCAAATTGCTATCACCAGATGGAAATTGTTAAATAAATAAAATCCAAGAAGAGAATCCAAAGGCCCACTATGAGCAACATCTGCATGAATTCAGGCATCAATGTGTCAATAAAGAAACACTGAACAAGTGACTGAGTCATGCAGATTTGTTTGTGGAGACAGAAGGCCATTCAGAACTAGGTCACTGACACCAGAAACAGAAGATTGAAACACAAGGAACCAAATTTTAATGATTAAGAGCATTTTTCAGGGAAATGGTAAAGACTACCTAAAATCACTGCTGACTATAAAAATTTAGCACCTAGTAAATGCCTAGCAAGATCTGACATTGTGGATGAGATTGTACATCAGATGCTCCCTATCTTTTATGGACTAACAGATGTCAAATTCCCAGGCTAAGAACACAAATCTCAAAATATGCTGGAAAACTCAACTAATAAAATGTATTACAATGAGACTTATTGCAGGCTAAACTCTTGTCTGCAAATTTCCTGAACATAACATTAATTCATAAAAACTTAAGAACTGAATTTTAAATTGATGTTGCCATCCCAAAAATATACACCATTTCAAATTTACATTGAACAGAGAAGCTCTTGAACTGTGGAGATTTGAATACAGATACCAAAACCACGTGTGGAGTGGATGAAGGGCATAATGTGTTGTTTTATCTCCTCTTGGAGTTGTACAGAAGATGATCTTTTATCCTAATATTTTTATTCAACTGCAAAAAAATTAAGTGTAATAGCTCATAGACTATAAATAGTTAATAGCTGGTACTTTTACAGTGCTTTAAGGCTTTGCATAGTGCTTTTTATATGTTATTTCAGTTGATCTTCACAGCAACCCTGTGTCTATTGGTATCTATATTATTATGTAGAATTAAAAAAACCCCACAAATTAGCTACTTATCCCTGCATCCCACTGAAAAAGACAAAAATGAAATCATCACCGTAACAAAGTCTAACACTTCAATTATATTATGAGGTTTGGGGAAAAAAGCAAAGTAAGGAAATTATAGGTAGGGTGATGCATGGGGAGAACTCTGTGAACTCTGAATCTCTTAATAGTATCTGTGAAATTCCCAGTATAATCCTTGAAACACCAGTCAGTGGAACTCTGATGATAGTACAGATTAGGTGAACATTCCAACAAATGTGTGTACTAGTTAAGTTCGCTGCTTCTGTAATTTAAGAAATACACAAGGCAACAGAGGATTATAGGCTATTTCTTAAGTCAAAGCATCATGAAGATCAGCTTTACATGTAGGATAGCAAATTGCTCTCCTTCATGTTTTGGTACCACTAGAATGCAAGATACATTGGACCAAATCAACAATACCAATACCTCACCTGCTAGAAATGCTTTGGTACAGATGGTGCTATCCACTGAGCCAGGCAAACCATGAAATGGGTTGAAGATATAAATGCTTTTATTATATGCCAAGCTACATCATAACAAAATTGGAAACAGATCTCACCAGTTATAGGTAAAGACTTCCTAGTGTTTTTTGTCAACTATATACTCAATTCTGAATTATACAATAGATCAATGCAGGGCATTCATCAGAAACAATCTCACTCCTAAATCCAGATTAAAGGAAATAGAAGAAATTGAGAAGTTACTTAAATCTTGAAATAAGGAGGTGAAAGCTGAAGAACTTCAAAGCATTAAAAATGGAGAGAATTCTGGAAATTCTGGTCAGAAAACTTTCAGCTCTCCAAATTTCTTCCACAGAAAAAGACAGAATGTTGCCTCAGGGGGAATGTAGAGCAGTAGAAATAAACGGAAGTCAGGATAAATCAGTTGTTCTTTTAAAACAACCTAAGAGGATCCCAAGAAAGACCTGATCTTAAGGGGCAGAGGTTCAACCTGAATGAAGTGCAAATACCCTCTAGGCCAACTCTGTGACTCATTGACACTGTAGGATTGATGACTGAAAAGAAGATTAAAGGACCTTTTCCTGTCCAGGGACAGCAAGCACACCTGAGCTAATCAGACATCTGAGGCTGTGGGCATCAGGAGAAGGAGTTAGCACAAACCTGGTAAGTACAGCAGACATGTGGGGACCATGCTGACTGTGGGCTCTTGCAGGAGAGCAGAATCCCTGATTTGAGCTCCAGGGAAGAGAAGACAACTATAGATTTCAGCCACTAGAGGGACCACAGGGAGGAAGATTGTTTGTGGGAGAGTATGAACAGGGGCTCTAACTGTGGTTTAGGAATGAGGAGGAGATATCAAAGTTGAGCCCTGGGACAGACCTCAGAAGATGAGGCTATGGGCATTACTTCGCATACCTCAGGACTATAACTTGATTATACTTAAAACTGCCAAAGTAAAAAATAAAAGGATAAATTAAAACGAGCAAGGAAAGGAGAAAGAACTCAACCATAGATAGTCACTATAGGGACAGAGAAGATCTAGCTTCATATTCAGAGGAAGACAATGGAACTTTAAAAAGCTACTCCTTTTCAATGAGAAACATAAAATGGTCTAAGGCACCAAGAAGATTTCTTAGAATAACTTAAAAAGACTTTAAAAGTAAATAAGAGAGATTGAGGAAAAATTAGGAAAAAAATAAAAGTTATCCAAGAAAATCAAGAAAATTATGAAGAGAAAGTCAACCAAATTGAAATAGAGAACCAAAAACTTAAGGAAGAAATTGGGCAAAGGGAAGTTAATGACATTCTAAGACACAAAGAAATAATAAAATAATATCATAAGAATGAAAAAAAGAGAAAGAATAAGAAATATCTCATCAGAAAAACAATTGATCTGGAGAATAGGTTGAGGAGAAATAACATAAGAATAGTTGAACTGGCTGACAATTATGATAAGAAAAGAATCTTGATACAATATAGCAAGAAATTATAAAGGAAAATTACCCTGAAGTTTTAGAACAAGAAGACAAAGGAGAAATGGAAAAAATCCACTGATCACCACCTGAAAGAGATCTTAGGAGGAAAACTTAAAGGAATAACATAGCCAAGTTTCTGTCTCCCAGGTTAAGGAGAAAATACTGGAAGCAATAACAACAAGAAACAACAATTTAAATATCATAGACTTACAATAATGATTATGCAAGATCTAGCAGCTACTACAATGAAGGACTGCAGATCTTGGAGTACTATATTTCATAGAGCAAAGAGATAATGTTATGACCAATGGTAACTAATCCAGCAAAATTAAGTACAATCCTCAATGGAAAAAATGGCATTTAATGAATTGAAAGACTTCCAGGTATTTGTGACAAAGACAGCAGAACTTAAGGGAAAATTTAACATATAGCATCCAGGAGAAATATAAAGTAAACATTCAGGACCAATTAGAAGGGACTACAAAAAAGTCAAATCATTTACTTCTTATGTATAAAAATATTATCAGTTCTATTATGTCTGTCATTTTTATTTGTGTAGTTTGAAAGAAAGGCTTGGGCTGACCTGAGTATAATGGGGATAATTTTTTTTTTTAATCTGCATGTAGCAGCAAGCACCCCAGCATCCCTAGGGTGGCTGCCAACACAGGTTCTTAGATCTGCTTTTCTAAAGGAAAGCAACTCAAAATAGGTTAACAAGCTTACTTTAATCAATCAAACATATCATTTACCTAGTTCAGGGGAAAAAGGTCATCACCCCAAACTTCAAAATATACAGACAGAAGTTACAAGACAGAGAAACAGATCAAACAGACAGGCTTCCAAACTGTCCAACCATTACATCCATACTAAATCATAGTTACCAGAGAGAGGAGCATAAACATCTGGGTTTTCAAAGCCAGGGGGTTCTCAATGGCTTCTCAGAGTCTCATCTGGTCAAATCACACACTTCTCAAAGGGAACCCCAAAGCAAAACCTCACATGAGGGATTATATAGCCTTCTCCTGGGTCAGAGAATATAACCACCCTCTTGACCCACTGCCCAATCACACAGCATCAAGATGTGGGCATTCTTAAAAACCAAGCCTCCTGCCACAGGCTCCATGTGACCACATTCAGCCTATTAGGGGGCAGAGTATATTTTCAAATCAAGGAAGGTTCTCAGAGTCTCTTAAGCCTATCAAAGGGCCTAGGGGCAGGGAAGATCTTTAAATTCATATTTCCATTACAGTATGTATGGAGAGATAATAAGGAGCAATTGTCATACAAATGAGGCAAAAAAGGAGGAAAAAATGATACTGAAGAGGATAGTGGGGGAAAGTCAGGTAGTGCTGGAACTTGACTCTCATCCAGAATGGGTTAAAGAGGGAACAACACACACACACACACACACACACACACACACACACACACACACAGAGGCATATCTAGAAGGTATAAAAATCTTCTATATTGAGAAAGAAATAAGAGGACAAGTGGAGAGGGTGGGGGAAAGGATAAGGGAGAGTTTCTTGGAGGGGTGGATAGGTTACGGAATGGGAGGGCAAGGTAGTGGGTAAAAGTAAAATGAATGTCAGACACAAATCCACTCACTCTTCCTTGTTGTAAAACAGGCAGCCCAACCTTTCCTTCACTGATTTGTAAAACAGAGAACCCCACCTTGCTTAATCTGTAAACAGGCAGAACCCCCACCCCTTGCTTACCCTTGATTGATCTGTGGGTGGGAGTCCCAGCCTAGGGTTTAGTGTTGGAGGGAATACTGACCAATCACTAATTGTAGTTTCAAGTGTACACTGACCAATCATTGGAGTTTCAGCTTACATCATTGTAATTTCAGCTTACGTAACCTGGCTATGGAACCTCTATAAAATCTGTACACTGTGCAAAATTGCTGTCTGATTTGGGTGACCATGTACCCCGACAGTTCCGTGGTGTTCCTCGGTAATAAAATCCAGTCTTTAAATTAAAAAAAAAAAAGGGGGCGGCTAGGTGGTGCAGTGAATAGAGCGCCAGCCCTGGAGTCAGAAGGACCTGAGTTCAGAGCCGGCCTCCGAAACTTAATCCACACAAACAAAAACCTAGCTGTGTAACCTTGGGCAAGTTACTTAACCCCAATTGCCCTAAAGGGGTGGCTAGGTGGTGCAGTGAGTAAGAGCTCCGGCCTCGGAGTTGGGATGACCCGAGATCAGATCCGGCCTCAGAAAATGAGCACCCATGCATAAATAATGACTAGTCGTGTAACCTTGAGCAAGTTACTTACCCCCAATTGCTTTAAAAAAAAATTAAAAAAAAGTAAAAATGAAGAGGAAAATGAGGGAAAATGAGGAGGGAAAGGAATAGGGTGAGAAGGAGAGTGAATAAAAATAGGAAGGAGGAAAATATAGAAATAAGTATAGCTTAGAATGTAAATGGGATGAATTTACCCATAAAATGGAAACCAATAGATAAAAAAATTTGAATTCAATAATATCTTGGTTTCAGGAAATGTTATAGAAATTAGAGATGCATACAAACATAAAGTAAAGTAATTTGTTATATGAAAAAAGCAGGAGTAATAATCATGATTTCAGACAAATTTAAAGCTAAAACATATTAATCAAAAGAAAAATAGGTAAACTTCACTGTGTTAGCCATATTATTCAATATTGTTTTAGACTATTTAAAATAACTGGATGGTATAAAATGCCTAAGAGTATACCTGCCAAAACAGACTCAGGAACTATAGGAATTTAAACACAAACACTTTTTATATTAATAAAGTTAGATCTTGGGGGTGGCTAAGTGGTACAGTGAATAGAGCACCGGCCCTGGAGTCAGGAGGACCTGAGTTCAAATCTGGCCTCTGACACTTAACACAAAAACTAGCTCTGTGACCTTGGGCAAGTCACTTAACCCCAATTGCCTTACAAAAAGCAAAAAATAAAAAATAAAGTTAGACCTAAATAATTGAAGAAATATCTACTGTTCCCAGGTAGGTAAAGATAATATTAAAAAAATCTAACTAATCTACTTATGAAATGTCATTCCAATTATATTTCTAAAAATTATGTTGCTGAGTTAGAAAAAAAAACAATAACAAATTTCTTTTAGAAGAAGAAAAGGTTAGGAACTTCAAAGAAACAAGGGGGGGGGGGTTGGAAATGTAAAGGAAGCAGATTCAGTAGTATTAGACCTTAAACCATATTATGAAGAGAGAACACTGTTGAAGTATAAAATGGATAACTTTGATTATTTGAAATTAAAATGTTCTTGTATAAATAGAACCTATGTATCCAAGCATAGAAGGAATGAATAAAATTGGGGAAAAATTTCGTGGTTAATCTCTCAAAATGGCATGGGGTTGGAATATTGCTGTGGTGTAGGAAATGATGAGCTGGTTGATTTATTAAAAAATATATATATATATATGCATATGTATATGCACATATACATATACATATATATATATATATACACATATATACTTATATATGTATGTATGTATACACACATATCTGTGCTTAATTGTAGCCTTCTTTAGTGTGAGGAAGAAGGAGAAGAAAAATAAAAAGTACACAGCTATAAAACCAATCATGGCAGGTCTCCTGAGGACTGCTGCTGTGAATAACTTTAAGGGTCTAAGTACCTAGTATAATGAACTCTCTATTCAACAACAAACTAAATTATAATATTCACAAAACTGAAGCATAACATTCACAACAACATAATATAACAACTTTTTACTAAGGTCGCCACATATTCTTAAACAAAACATACCATTTAGTATATCTTATAGTTGTCTTTATGGGGTAGAAGAAAGTACAAACACCATCCACCCCTAGGTCATGGTAAGTCACAATCTCCTCAGTCAATATAGAATGTTCAGGTAAAATCCTCTTTCATCTTGACTTGAGGCTGATTTCCAGTCATCCTTAAGCCAATCATCCTTAAGGGGTAGCAGAAAGTACAAACACTATCCACCCCTAAATCACTGTAAATTATAATCTCATCAGCCAATACAGAGTATCCAAGTGAAGTCCTCTTGCATATTAATTTGAGGTTGACTTTCAAATCCCAGGCTCCTCCTCTATGGGCTGCTTGTCCTCCATGGGCTGACCACTCCCAACTCTTGCCTGGGTTCACACATAGGCAGCTCTCCACTCCTGTTTCATATCTCAGCTCATGGGGACTGCCCCACTCCAAGGTCTTTGCAATTTCTGTTTCTAGGAAACCAAAGCTTAACAGGGCTACAGCAATATTTACATACATTACCAGTGCTATCATCTCAATTTACTCTCTGTCTCAGAAACCAATACAGAACAACAGACAGGGTTCCTTTCTGAGAAACCAATATAGAACAACAGATAGGTTTTCTGTATGAGACATCAACACAGACCAACACTCAAGGCTTCTGTCTGAGGAATCAACACCAAACAACAGACAGGACTTCTGTCTGAGAAAGTAAAACAGATCAACAGACAGAGCACCAACATCATAAATGTTCTCTCAGTTTTGCCAGTTCCCAGTTCTGCTCAAGCTATTATCTGTTCCTTCCTGTTCCACGCTTTTTGCAAGCTCCTTCCACCATGGACTCCCATGTGATTACATGTGCCTATTAAGGGACAGGGAAGATCTTCAAATTCACTTAATCCTATTAAAGGCAACACAATGAATACTGTTTCCAATCAAAGACTCTTGATACAATCAAAGGTGCAACTCAAAGGCACTCAATCCAGAGAAACAGAAAAAAAAAATCTATTTTGCTGCCCATTACAACAGCAGAGAACAAAAGAAAACCTACAAGGAAGCAAGGAAAAGCTGTACAATGTTGAAAACAATGTGTAGTATTTTTTATATAGGTTTTCTTGAAATGGAAGTTTATTGCTTTATTTAAATCTTCTTTTATGTTCTGCTGTGTATGTGGCAACATTTTCTTTTCTTATTTTGTACTTAAATTTAAAATAAATTTGAAAAAGAAAGCATTAAAAATTTGAAGCTAATACAAACTCCAAAACCAATGAAATAAATGGCAAAATAATGCTGATATCTTAAACAATTTTAATGGGGAGATGGACATAATTAGAATGGTATTTCAAAAAACCCACTTTGAATTAGACAACATGAATTCAAGCAATAGACAAATTATACCAAGCATAGTAAAAATCACCCAGCATATCTTATAACCATCCTGATAAATATATTCTTCCAAAATATTTGAAATAAATTATGAAACAAAAACAAAAACCCAACATATCAAGAATTGCACACAATATATGCTTCGGCCATTGCCATAGTAAGAACTAGGAGTAAAGGTGGAGCTTTCTAGGAAATATTTTTTAGGACAGACATCAATACCACCCTCGTAGAAGTGGCTTGAGAAAACTAATGAAGACGTGTGGAAAGCATTGAAAGATTACATCAACATCTAAGACATTTTGCAGATTAGAATACTCTATTGTCAGATTAAGAAAAAACAAAATAAGTGTGGAAATGGAATCCAGAAAACAAAAGTATATCAGAAAATCTTGATCAAATTGTTAAAAAAATTGAAAAGTGAAAAAAAAAACCTGGTTAACATGATACAAATATAACACTGACATTTGAAAAGCAAGCGTGTTACATTCTAATCCCTTGCCCCCACCCCTACAAGTTTCTACAATGCACTTAAGAGGGTTGGGAGTGTTTAGAATCTCTAAAACTGGCTCTAATCACTGCCAAAGGTGTTCCCTCAATTGTAGGAGTCATTCCCTACACCACAGGTCCATTTAGCCATTAAAAGATTAGTTTGTACATAGTGATATTTATATCAAAAGGTATGATAACAAGCATGTAAACTCACTCATCTAACATGTAAGGTCTTTTACTCTTTGGATTTAGCAGAGAGAAACTACTAAATTTCACCAGTTTTAAAGATAAAGCCTGTTGAGGTTGTGTAGCCACTCAAATGAGGCCATACTTACTCACATGGTAGGGGGCAAAGAATTTGTCGATCTTAGGAGATATGGGCAAACCACTTAGGGTACCTCCATATTAGTTAATCTGACTGATGTGATCATGCTCCAAAGACCCTATTTCATAAGTAATTAACAGCTGTGTAAAGAACCAATTCAACAATCCAATATAAACCAAGGGCTTATACTACAAAAGGTCTGAGAACCTAAGAAATTAGAACACAGATAGGAGGAAGAGAACCACTGAAAAAGGAACATGTAGAAAATTTCTGTTTGTGAGTAGAGTTGAAAGAAACCCAATGCAAATTGAATCAAATGTGAAAAAGAAGCATGTTTTTAGTTGTGTCCAACTTTTCATAACCCCACGTGGCGTTTTCTTTTTTTTTTTGGAGGGGCAATTGGGGTTAAGTAACTTGCCCAAGGTCACATAGGTAGTAAGTGTTAAGAGTCTGAGGCCGGATTTGGACTCAGGTCCTCCTGGCTCCAGGGATGGTGCTCTATTCACTGTGTCACATAGCTGCCCCACAGTTCGGTTTTCTTGACAAATATACTAGAGCAGTTTTCATTTCCTTCTCCAATTCATTTTTATAGATGAGCAGTTGAGACAAATAGATTTTAGTGACTTGCCCAGGGTCATGTAGCTAGTAAGTGTCTGAGGTCAGATTTGAATTCAGAAAGTCTTCCTAACTTAAGGCCCAGTACTCCATCTCCTGCATCTCCTAGCTGCCCTAATGGAACTATATCAAATATATTTTGGTGAGTCTAAAGATGAGTTTGCATTTCAATATTTTCTTTTTTTCTTATTTATTTATTTTTTTAACTTCTTTTTATTTATTTTTTTATTTCTATATTATTTATATATTTTTTCCTACCCACCACCCCAGAGTAGCAGTTCCACTAGATATCCCATCATCGAATCTGTTCTCTCCCATATCTTCTCCCATAGCCCCTTCGACTTTGCTATTAGGGCAAGGTGAATCGCTGAGACCCAATGCCTGGACATCTTATGATCCATTCCCATCCTCCCTTGTCACCCCTCCCTCTGGGAAGATAAGCAATTCAGTATGTGTAGTACATGTATAGCTATGCAAAACATTACCATAGTAGATATATTGTAAAGGACTGCTTATATTTCCCTCCCACCCATCTCACCTCCCACCTGGTCCATTCCCTACTTTGATCCTGTCTCTCTTTGATAGAGGGTACTTCCAACCTCCCCTCCCCCTAGAATACCCTCCCCTCTATCATCCCTCTTCTCATCCCCCTTTCCCCTACTCTCCTGCAGGGTGAGATATCCCATTTAGTATGTATGTTATTCTCTCCTTGAGCCAACTTCAATGAGAATATGGTTTTGCCTTTTTCCCTTCCTGTTCTTCCCCTCCCCTGCAACTACTTCCTTTTGCCTCTTCTACATGAGATAGTTTACGCTACCCTGTCTCTCCCCATCTCTTCTTGCCACTTTTCTCTCTCACCTCTTAACTTCACCCCTTAAGAATCATCCCTTCCCATCAAATTCAACATGTGCCCTCTATCCATGTATACCTGTAAACATATGCCCATATACCCTTCTTGAATTATTTTCATAATGAGAAAGGTTTAATTTTCCATGTAGGAATGAAAATAGTTCAACTTTGATAAGTTCCTTTTGATTACCTTCTCAGGCAGTAGTTTCTCCCCAGCCCAAGGACACTGTACCTAGAAAATACTCATAAGTGGGCCCCAGCAAAACACTTATCTCTCTCCCTGGTATAGCAACAAACCATACCTATAGGAATTATTAATTTGAGCTTACTTTGCACTGGCTCATAAAGATATTTGTTACCTACTGGACTATTTATACCACCTCCCTACCTCATATATGCACCATGGACTCTTCATTATGTGTATCCTAGATTTTAGACACAGTTAGACACAGTTATTGTTTTTCAATGTAGGAATGTAAAAAGTTCAACTTCGATAAGTTCCTTTTGATTTCTTTTCTTGATTACCTTCTCAAACATCTCTTGCTTCTTGCGTCTGAATGTCAGATTTTCTATTCAACTGTGGTTTTTTCCTCAAGAATGCTTGAAAGTCCTCTATTCCACTGAATGACCATATTTTCCCCTGAAACAAGTTACTCAGTTTTCCTGGGTAGGTGACGCTTGGCTTCAATCCCAGCTCTTTTGCCCTCTGGAGTATCATATTGCATGCCCTTCAATCCCTCAGTGTAGAAGCTGCCAGGTCCTGTGCTATTCTGATTGTGTTTCCACAATATTGAAATTGTTTCTTCCTGGCTGGTTGTAGTATTTTCTCCTTGATCTGGGAGTTCTGGAATCTGGCTATAATATTCCTAGGAGTTTCCTTTTTGGGATCTTTTTCAGGAGGTGATTGGTGGATTCTTTCAACGTCTATTTCCCCCACTGCGTCTAAAACATCAGGGCAATTTTCCTCGAGAATTTCTTTAAGGATGATTTCTAGGTTTTTTCTTTGATTGTGGCTTTCAGGTAGTCCAATAATTTTTAAATTATCTCTCCTGGATCTATTTTCCAGGTCATTGGTTTTCCCATGAGATATTTCACATTGCCTTCTATTCTTTCATTTGTTTGTATCTATTTAATAGCACCTTGATTTCTCATAAAGTCACTAGCTTCCATTTGCTCCAGTCTAACTCTGAAGGAATGAATATCCTCAGTTAGCTTTTGAGATTCTTTTTCCATCCAGCAAATTCAGCTTTTTAAAGCATTCTTCTCCTCATTGCCTTTCTGAGCCTCTTTTGCCATTTGAATTAGTCTATTTTTAAAGTGTTATTTTCCTCAGTCAGGCTGTTGACTGTCATTTCATACTTTTCTTGCATCTTTTTTATTTCTCTTCCCAATTTTCCCCCACTCTCTTATCTGCTTCTTAAGGTCCTCTATTGCCTGTAGCCATCTTGTATTTTCATTTGGGGCTTTTGGTTCAGGAGTTCTGACCTCACTGTTCTCCTCCATGCTTTGATCCTCTTTGCCCCTAAAATAGGAGTCCAATGTTGAATTTTTCTGTATATTTTGTTTCTTTTGCCTAGGCATGTTGCCACTTAATTACTTGATTTTGGGGCTTGCTGCCACAGTAAGGCTCTGCCACCAGAAAGGAGAGCTTCTGCCCAAATGTGGGGTCTTCACAACTTCTGCCAGTTGGTTGGCCTCTGCAAAGCCTCCACCCCCTCTGGCAAATTGGATACCCACCCCAAACGTCCCCCCCAGACCACAATCCAGATCCAGGCAGTTTAAAGCAAGAGTGATTAACCCCCAGACTGATAGTTGAGTATCCCTACAGTTTGCAGACCAGGAGCTAGAGGCACCAGTGATGCTGCCGTGTTTCTTCAGCAGCTTTTCACTCCCAGGGAACGAAGCTGAGATGTTCCCCAAATACTGGTCCCAAAGTCCATAGGGCACTAACCTCTCACGTTGTATTAGGCATATCTGTGCTGATAATTCTGGAATCTCCACAGCTGCTGGTATTCTGGGGTCCCTCCAGCCGGCTGCTGTCCCAGCTGCCCTGGGGCTAAAACTGAGGCTTGCACGGGCCTGAGCTCAGCTCCCAGAGTGCTTTACTGGCTATTCCCTGCAGGGCTGCTGGGCTGTTCTCAGCAGGATGTTAGCTTCTCTGTGTCATTCTGTGGGTGCTGGGCCAATATTTTCAATATTTTTATTTGGCTACATAGTTATTCTATTCACCTCTACAGAAGTCTGAAGAACATTAAATATAATAGGATATTTTATATGAACATCATTAAAAAAGAATAATTAGGTTAATAATACTAATAATGATTATAGCAATATTGACAGTTGATATTTGTATAGCATTTTAAGTTTGTTGAACACTTTATATACATTTTATTTAAATAGGGATCTTATTTAATCCCTTGACATCCCTGTATGGTAGATTATTGTCCTCATTTTTGTTATCCCTTATTACTATTGCCATTTTACAAATGAAGAAAACAAAATTTATAGAAGTGAAATGACACACAGGGTCACATATCTAGTAAATTTGTGTAATCAGATTTTATTCTGGTTTCAAGTCTAACACTATCCATTATGTCTCCATATATAATAGCTACCTAAATGTTTTTTCTTTTAAATTCCATTGAAATAATCTAGGTTATAGCTGACTTGGGTGTTCCAACAGAAAGTGTAAATGTTTTGTAAAACAATTAATCCTCAAATAATGACTTGACTTTAAAAAGCCTAACAAAAAGTCCTCAGTATAATCTTTTCTCTCTCTATACCCTCACCCCCAATCCTAATGCTTTATTTTTAAGAGATAATTTTCCTATGTTGAAAATTAGTGCATTTCTTTTAGGGATATATTTTTAGAAGGAAGATCATTTAAAGATATATGTCTTTGAGTCTGTAATTTTGTATCTACCCAACATTTTTCACCTACACTTTTGACAGGCTACTCTGGTTTTTGCATTCATTTAAGGGCAAAGAAAACAAGAACAAATTCAACATTGGTTGAAGAGGAAGAGACATCACAGGGGAATATATCTAAATTAATGAACCTGTGACAGGACCATTTCTGAGGCCTTGATACCTAGTTTAGTATGATTAGACATAATAATTTAGGAAGAATATGCCCAAATTCAACTTGATGGTCTCCATATATCTTTCTTATATTCTGGAAATAGTTAAAGATATGCAATCATTTTATAGGAGAGAAGGGAGATGGTACTGAGGAGACCAAGTTCACACATAAGACAATTATCTTAAATTATTTTTGTGATCATTCAGTCATCTGTTTCGAAAACACTTGCCATTACTTCCAAGGGGAATGAAGAAAGGAAGAAGGGATTTTGGCTGGATCAATAAAAATATATCATAATTTCTGAGAAACAGAAACAAGTTATAATACTGAAGAAAGATCAATAATAGCATCTTCATAAATGAAGATGAGGTAGTTTAATAATGAGATAATACTAGAACTAATTGCATGTGGTTGTATTTTTAAATAACAAAATATTAATATATTTCAGTTTAGCCAATATTTCTGTTCACTTCTTTCATCAGACTCACTACTTCATGACAGCTATTACCAAATAGATACCAACCAACAGTTAATTAAGGAATAAAGGAGGAAACAAAGGAAAATAATAATTCTCAGAATTTAGATCCTAGATTCAGAACTGGAAGGGACCTCAGAAGCCATCTAGTGCAGTCTCCTAATTATAAAGAGCAGGAAACTGAAACCAACCAGAAGTTAATGTAACTTGGCCAAGGGATTAAGCCTTAGAGGTGAGCTGACTGGCTTATTATTATCTTTCTAAACATAATAAAAAATTAAGGAACTCTGCTTTTAAAAAAATCCTTTACTTAATAGGCACATAATAATAATGTTCCATATTTTTACTATATGGAAAATTTCTATAAATTAAGCACTATTTATATTGAAATAATAAAATTAAAACTAAATACCCATGGTGGGATGGTAGAAGAAGGCAACCTACTAATAGCTGAAAACTTTTGAAAAGAAAAGGCTTTGCATAGGGTATATGTAATTTATTTTAAATTTATACAAATTTATATTTTTACCTTCATACTTTTACATATACAAAGAGTATAATAATCTTGATGCCCATTTTAAAAATAAAAAATCCTATATTTGTAGGTTTTCAGAGTTAAAAATATTATTTCCCTAATATGCTCCACAATATTTTGACAAAATACAATAATAAAAGCAATATTCTTTTTTTCTCATTAGACAGCTGTTAGTCATTAAGATAATGCATTTTGAGCTTCTTCAACCTTGAAACATGTGCAAGTGTTTATACATTGCAGCTTGAGGAAAGATGTTTTTCTAACCTTCTGACCAAAAAACACTTTAATCTTGACTTTGTTTTTTTGCATTATTACAACATCTCAGGTTCTTCTTAAGAGATTATTGATGTTGCCAGCTAGCAAAAATGCTAATTGTAGCCAGTTACATTCTGAAAGTTCTTATGAGTTTAGTAGTTTACTGCTCCTGAAGCATTTGGGTCAAATCTGACCTTAGAAGAGCTCAGAATTTAGAGTCAAAAGTCCTAGGTTGGAATCCAAGTTCTAATATTGCGACCTGGTCAAATGAAAATACGTGACCGAGATGCTCTGTCTAGACCATGCCAGTAAAAGATCAGACAGCTTATACAAATTTAACTTTTACCTAACACTGATCAGCTGACCATCGTACTGTGAATGCATTTATATACAGTGTAGAATATGGTAGGGCTATTTTTTTTATTCTGACTCCTAGGCTTCTCTTAATGCTGCCTAAGATTGAATCATTATGTGTGTGTGTGTGTGTGTGTGTGTGTGTGTGTGTATGTGTATAAAACCCTCTCAATAGGATGTAATTCCTTGACAGTAGGAACAATTTATATCTCTAGCTCTTACCCCAGTGCTTTGCATATACTAGGTATTAATAATTATTTCTTAGACTGGTTACAATAACTTTTTTGGTTTCTATATCACATTGTTTACTCATTGATTCATCCAACAAATATTTCTTAAATGCCTACTGTGTGAAGAATATTGAAGACTCATAATGAACCTTGACTGCCCCACTCCCCAAGCTTCCTGTGTTCCATACAGTTCCGTACAGGCACAAGCATTCCCCTAGAATTCTACCATCATCTGGTGAAGTTGCTTTTTCAACCCAATTTAGGACTTTGCATTTATCCCCATTGTTCTAACTTAGTAAGATCTTTTGGGAGCCTAATTTTGTTGTTCAGTATGTTAGCTATTACTCTCAGCTTTGTACCATCCACAAACTTCATAAGTATATCATCTATACATTTATTTAAATAATTGTTACTATAGTATATGTTGTTGTTTTCCCCTTGTTTTCAAAGAGTACCAGTGATAACACAGAGTGATGTCTTGACTTGTGGGTGGATTGAATTTAAGTGAGACAAAGTTTCACAAAGTCATTATCCTCAGTCTCTCTTCCAGAGTCATTGAAATCCAATGGCAAGGCAAAAGTCAGGACAACTGATGAGGACCTGGGATGCAGTGGATTGCCTTGATTTCTTCCATGTCTGACCAAGCTCTAAGTATTCCAAAGGACTTGCTTCAATTGTCTTCATGGCCACTGGAGCAAATTGTTTTTGTTGACCTCTTTCACTAGGGTACGACTTCACTTGCTTGGGGTAGACAGCCCCCTAAATCACCAATGAGTTCAAGGCCTATGGGTTACCTTCAACCTGATTTAGCCTGTCTGCCAAAATGGTTTATCAGGGTGTGGCTGTTGTGCATGCTACTGCTTCTTGGAGCCATAGGTAAGAGTTGAGTTGATCAAGTGGACACCAAAGGTAGAAAGAAGTCCTGAAAATGTGACCACTGGGCATGCTACAGCTTCTTGGAGCCACAAGTGAGAGTTGAATGCCAGGTAGCAGACCTGAAAAGGACTTGACCAGCCCTCACTCCAGAGATACCAGTCCTCCTTGAATACCCCATCCAGCCCAATATGGTAGATAATATAGGGTCAAAAACATCACTCTAGGTTCACAAGAGACATCTAAGTTGACAGTAATCCCCTAGTCACTCTTCTTTAGGTCTAGTCATGCAGCTAGTCTTTAAAAAACAAAACAAAGCAAAAAACTATTAAATTTTTGTGCAATTGTGTGTGTATTGTGTGTGTGTGTGTGTGTGTGTGTGTGTGTGTGTGTGTGTGTGTTTATAGACCTGGCCTGAATGTATGTGTGTGGAATCCTGGAATGATGTTTCCCATCTCTGAACTCCTATAACATTATCATGCTGCTTGTACTGTATCTTTATATTCTAGTTATTTGACAGTTAGTTACCTATGTGCATTTTATCTCTTATTTTATATAGGACTTAATTTATTTTAGAATACCTTTTATGATCTGAGGACAAATATCTTGTCTAACAAGTCCTTGGGTAGTTGGCATTCAATATTTGCTAAAGGAATGAATGACTAAACACTGAATTGAACATGGATAATAGAATTATGCTTTTGTTTAGCTATTAATATTCTGCCTCCAGTACTGACAAATATGTTTAAAGCAACAAATACAACAACAACAACAAAATAACAACTTTGTTCTAATCTTGTCACTGATATTGAAGGACCCTGGATGATGTACGTTAAAAATAAGGTCACTCTTCTTGGGATTTAAGGTTCTCTACTATCTAACCCAATGTTACCCAAGCAGCCTGATTTCTTGTTATTTCCTCCTGTAAAAGGGAACTGTTCCCCTCCCCTCTTTTCCTCCCCTTCCTCTATTTTCCCTTTCTCTTTCTTCCCTTTGAACAGGGGATCAATTGATCATTACCATAATTACCATTATGATAATGATCCACCTAAAAGAAAGAAGTCTCTTTTATTTCTTCAGTTAATGGAAATATCTTTTACTTTACCTTTGACCAGTTGGAAAGGAGGATGCTAGAGGAAATGGTTAAGGAGGGATTGGAAAATAATTCTCTAAAGGTGTATATGTGCCAAAAAGTTAAGAGATTACCATTCTGTTTGATGAACCTTAATCTGAATTGTATAACAATGTATTATCATGGTGTAAAATTTTTTCTTGTACAAGAATCCTATAAAATGTTACTTCAAAATGTCTAGTGGAAAGAGATGTTCAAGGACATGAAGGGAACTCTGGCCAGTTTTGGACATTTTTCTATGAAGCAGAACAAAACTGGGATCTAGATGAATCATACATTGAGAAAATAGTTTCTGGCAGACTTTTGCCTCACAACACAGAGTACAAAATTTTCTTCTGCACTAGGATGTAACCTCCATTCCAATCAGGCAGTGCCTGTTTATGTGCATTGGCTTATACTGACCCCACCTAAAATTTTACCCCATCACTACTGACACAAATCATGCCTGTATTCAAAGGCCACACCTTCCATCAAAGTCTTTCCCAACTACTCCAGTCCACCCATCTTGACCTTCTCAGAATACTTACTGTTCCTTTCTTTCTGTACTACAAACTTTGGCACTGAATTAAATTATAGTTTCTTTTAATCTCTCACTTTGTATATGTAAATCTCTCTAACAAGATATAGGTCCTCAAAATTGTCTTACATAATGCCTAGAATCATGCCTAGCATGTTAGCTACTCAATCCATGTTGGTTGGATTGAATCGAACAATTCTCAGGGCTATGGAATGACACTACAGGTAAAACAGCATTGTAATTTGAGACAAATATTTCTTCTTGAACATTAAATTGGAAGGGGTTTTTATGAATAATCTTTGAAATATTTATCTACACCCAAAGGTCATCATTAACATGTTTAAAAGAAAAAAAAATATGCTTGGTTCTAAGACATAATGTTCTGAAGAGTACAATCCCCCAGGTTTCCTTTTTATTATGTCATATTTTACT
>WOXC01005628.1:0-196473 GCA_011680675.1 Gymnobelideus leadbeateri | reverse complement strand
TTTTATTCCAAAGACTGGAGCAAATGGAAGCCAATGACTTTATGAGAAATCAAGATGCTGTTAAGTAGATCCAAACAAATGAAAGATTAGAAGGCAATGTGAAATATCTCATGGGAAAAACCACTGACCTGGAAAATAGATCCAGGAGAGACAATTTAAAATTATTGGACTACCTGAAAGCCATGATCAAAGAAAGAACCTAGAAATCACCCTTCAAGAAATTTTCAAGGAAAATTGCCCTGATGTTTTAGATCCAGAGGGCAAAATAGAGGTTGAAAGAATCCACCAATCACCTCCTGAAAAAGATCCCAAAAAGAAAACTCCCAAGAATATTATAGCCAGGTTCCAGAATCCCCAGATCAAGGAGAAAATACTACAAGCAGGCAGGAAGAAACAATTTCAATATTGTGGAAACACAATCAGAATAGCCCAGGACCTGGCAGCTTCTACACTGAGGGATCGAAGGGCAAGGAATATGATATTCCAGAGGGCAAAAGAACTGGGAATGAACCCAAGGGTCACCTACCCATCAAAACTGAGTATTTTGTTTCAGGGGAAAATATGGTGATTCAGTGGAATAGAGGACTTTCAAGCATTCTTGAGGAAAAAACCAGAATTGAATAGAAAATTTGACATCCAGATGCAAGAAGCAAGAGATGCCTGAGAAGGTAATCAGGGAAAAAGAAATCAAAAGGAACTTATCAAAGTTGAACTATTTACATTCCTATATGGAAAAGCAATAACTGTGACTGATGATACCTTTCTCACTATGAAAATAATGGAAGAAGGTGGTGTGGTCATATGAATACATATGTGAATGTGTGTGTATATGGTTACAGTTATATATGGATAGAGGGTATAGGTTGAATTTGTTGGGAAGGGAGGATACTCAAGGGGTGAAATTATGAGGTGAGAGAGGAAAGTGGCAAGAGGAGATGGGGAGAGACAGGGTAGGGTAAACTATCTCATGTAGAAGAAGCAAGGGGAAGTGGTTGCAAGGGAGGGGAGAATAGGAAGGCAAAAAAGGCAAAACCACATTCTCATTGAATTTGGTTCAGGGAGAGAATGACATACATACTAAATGGGATATCTCAACCTGCAGCAGAATAGGGGGAAGGAGGATGAGAGGAGGGATGATTGATGGGAGGGCATCCTTGGGGGGAGGGGAGGTTGGAAGTACCCACTATAGAAGAGGGACAGGATCATGTAGGGAATGGACCAGGTGGGGGGTGGGATGAGTGGGAGGGAATTATAACCAGCCTTGTACAATATATCTACTATGATAATGTTTTGCATAGCTAGACATGTACAATATATACCGAATTACTTATCTCCCAAGAGGGAATGGGTGACAAGGGAGGAAGGAAATGGATCTGAAATTCGAGGTCGTAACATTAAATGTTTCAAATATATATAAATACTATTATTAATACTCTTTTGCTTATAATTGGGAGAGAAGATGTGCAGGCATTGGGACACAAAGATTCACCTTCCTCTAATGGAAAAGTCGAAGGGGGTATGGGAGAAGGTATGGGAGAGAGCAAATTGGAGGAAGCGATATCTTGTGGGACTGCTATTCTGGGAGGTTGGGTAGGGGAATAAAGGGGGGAAAATGATTGTAACTCAAAATCTGGCGGAAATGAATGATGTAAAACAGAAGTTAATAAAGCATTTGTTTAAAAAAAAAAGACTAACTCAAATGGCAAAAGAGGCTCAGAAAGCCAATGAAGAGAAGAATGCCTTAAAAATCCTAATTTGCCAAATGGAAAAACAATGTCACATTTTTGCTGAAGAGAATCATTACTTCAGAATTGGATTGGAGCAAATGGAAGCTAGTGATTTTATGAGAAATCAAAATACTATTAAACCAATCCAAACAATTGAAAAATAGAAGGGAATGTGAAATATTTCATTGGAAAAACCAGTGACCTGCAAAATAGATTCAGGAGAGATAATTTAAAATTTACTAGGCAGAGGTAGATGCAGAGAGCAGCCAAGGTGTGCAGGAGCAGGCCTCGACAAGGCCTGATCAGCATAATGGTAAGTTGACCAACCAACCACAAAGGCCATTGCCAGGCTTATCATCGAAGGGGTGGGACTGAAAAGAGCAGGGTAAGAATTAAATGCAGGGCCTCTGTCAGGGGCAGCAACTACTCCTGGGACTACCAATACGTAGCCCAGAAATTTAAAAAGCCCATATCTGGACCTCCAGAGACCAGGATGGCAGAGTGAACACCAGCTGCTCCAATCCCTCTGTCTGACCCTGAAAACATAGTAATTTTTGCCCCAGGGCAAAACCTTAAACTGTGAAGTCTTGGGAACCCTAGAGAAAGGGTGTGGATAGGGCCCTGCCCCAAAATGGGTAGAAAGCAGGCTGCAAAGACAAAGACTCTGGAGTCCTACTATTGTGAGAGGGAGGAACCAAAGTCAGAGGGACATAGTGTTGACTCCACACCCACAGCTGAAGCCACTACAGGGAACTGGTCTCAAGCACAGTAAGCATTCCTAGATGGGCTCAAAAGGAATTTTGAAAACCAAATGAGAGATATAGAAGATAAAATGAAATTTTTTTAAAATAAAAATTAGAAAATTAGAAAAACTTTACAATGAAGAAAACAATTCCTTAAAAAGAAAAATGTGTGATATGGAAAACAAGCTCCAAAAATTAACCGAGGAAAATAATTCACTAAAAACTAGACTCAACCAAATTGAAGCAAATAACTCTATGAGGAACCAAGAATTAGTCAAACAAAGCATCAAGAATGAAAAATTAGAAAAAGAGGTAAAATATCTCAATGGAAAAATAACTGATCTGGAAAACAGATCTAGGAGAGATTATCTGAGAACCATAGGCCTACTGGAAAATCATGATGAAAAAATGGCCTGGACTACATCCTCCAAGAGCTTATCAAGGAAAAACTGCCCTGAGATACTAGAACCTGAGGGTAAAATAGAAATTGAGAGAATCAACTGGTGACCTCCTGAAAGAAATCCCAAATTGAAAAATCCTTAAAATGTTGTGGCCAAACTCCAGAACTACCAGGAAAATGGGAAAATACTCCAAGCAGCCAGAAACAATTCAAATATCAAGGAACCACAGTGAGGATCACACAAAATTTGGCAGCCTCTACACTAAAAGATTGGAGGAAGTAGAATACAAATTTTCACAAGGCAAAGAGCTTGACAACCAAGAGTTACCTACCCAGCAAAACTGAACTTATTCTTCCAGGCAAGGAGATGGTCATTCAGTGATATAACAGATTTCCAGACCTTCCTGATGAAAAAGCCAGAGATCAATGGAAAATTCAACCTCCAGTTAGGAGACTCTAGAGAGACATAGAAAGGTAAACAAGGAAAACACACACACACACACACACACACACACACACACACACACACACCCTGTTATTTAATAAGAGCAAATTGTTTATAGACAAGTAGAGGGTATGGGTACAAATTACACAAAATGACAATTTAAAAAAATAACTTATTAAGTGCTACAGAGGGAATGCAATGGAAGAAGAGGGAAGAATGAAGTGGAAAACGGTAAATTATGCCACACAAAAAGGCATAAAATCACTATAGCAGAGGGAAAGAAGAGAGGGAGATGAGTATTGTATGAACTTTTCCCTCACTGGTTCTGGTGCAAGGAGGCAATAACACAACCCGTTAAGCATAGGACTCTATGGAGAAGAGAAACAAAATGTATCATAATAGAAGGAAAGAGGGGAGGGAGAGGAGCTTTGCATGAGATTTGTTCCTGTCATCCTTGGTGCAAAGAAGAAATACCATACTACATTAAGTTTTAAAATATCCTACAGGTAGTAGAGGGGGTGGCCTCTGAAAAGGTGGGGGTGGTTAGAAGGGAGGGAAGACGTAAGGGGGAAGGGCAGGAAAAGGGAGAGGGGCTGATAAGAAGGGAATATTGAGGGAGGCAGTGGTCAAAATGAAAACCCTTAAGGAGGGGAAGGGAAAAGGGGTGAAAAATATAAGAATAAACAGGGGAGGGAATAGGATGGAGGGAAAGAGACAAATAGTAATCATAACTGTAAACATGAATGGAATGAACTCTCCCAAAAAAGGGAGGCAGATAGCAGAATGGATTAAAAACCTTAATTCTACAATATGCTATTTACAAGAAACACATCTGAAACAGAGAGATACACACAGGGTAAAAGTAAAAGGTTGGAATAGAATATATTATGTTTCAGATAAAGTTAAAAAAAAAAAAAGCAGGGGTAGCAATCCTTATCTAAGATAAAGCAAAAGCAAAAGTTGATCTAATTAAAAGAGAAAAGAAAGGAAACTATGTCCTGCTAAAACACACCATCCAGAATGAAGTCAAGTCATTACTTAACATATATGGAGCAAGTGGTATAGTATCCAAATTCCTAGAGGAGAAGGTAAGGTAATTAGAGGAAGAAATAGATAGCAAAACTGTAGTAATGGGGGACCTTAATCTTCCCCTCTCTGAACTTGATGAATCCAACATTCAAAATAAACAAGAAAGAAGTTAAGGAGGTGAATGGAATTTTAGAGAGGGTAGGTATGATAGATCTCTGGAGAAAATACTAAATGGGGATAAAAGGAATATACCTTCTTCTCAGTGGTACATGGCACATACACAAAATTTGACCATGTACCAGGACATAAAAAACTTACAATTCAGTGCAGAAAGGCAGAAATATTCAATGAATCATTCTCAGATGATTATGCAATAAAAATCATATACAATAAAGGGCCATGGAAAGATAGACTAAAAACTAATTGGAAACCAAACAATTTAATCCTAAAAAATGAGTGGGTCAAACAAAAAATCATAGAAACAATCAGTAACTTCATTCAAGAGGGTAACAATAATGAAACAACATACCAAAATTTGTGGGATGCAGCAAAGGCAGTTCTTAGGGGAAGTTTTATATCCTTGAGTGCATATATGAATAAATTAGAGAAAAGGGAGGTCAATGAATGGGGCATACAATTGAAAAAGCTAGAAATTTAGAGATACCATAATAACACAATGATAGTATGACATTAATTTCATTTCCAAGACATTACATACAAAAAATTATTGATAGAAAACTGGGTTTACCAAGTACAGAGGCTTTTCTTCTCTCCCCACAGCTGCAGAGCCTGGTTGTGGACTCAGGGGTTTGAAAGGAGAGAGGGCCCTCTGCATGCCTGGAGGTTGGCCTTCAGGGTAACTAGGGGTTCAAGGCTGTTGCCAGTGGGGCCTCAATATAGCTGCTATGCCTCCCTCCTTCATTTTCCAAGTGGGGGAGCTTAACTCAAATTCCCTATATTCTTAGCACTCTCTATTTTTTTCTAGAATGAGAGACTTTAATAAATTTTTGTTAAATGTTTTCAGCTGATTTAACTTTTACTCCAATTTACTTTATTTATGTGTCCACTCCTTAAAAAACTTCTTTGAAAGTGATAGCGTTGACCTCTCCAGCAAGGAGAAAGAAAGAAATGGCACCTTATTCTTTCTCCCCTGTACTAGAAGTTCAAAACTTCATATATTAGAAAATATCACAATTTTCCTAAATGCCAAATAGTAAAATGAATTCTGACTTATCTTTAGCATCAAATTAAGAGTAACTCTTTTTACCTTTCCCACGAATTTAATTGACTTACAGTTTCATGCTAAGACACAGATTTTTCTTATTTTAGGTGATGCAGGAAATAGTTAAATTTTCATCTGCCTGCCTCTTTGATCTGAGGGGAGAAGATTGCCTCATTATTTCTTATCACCTTCTCCTCACTCTGCTTGGCCAGAGTGGAATGAAGAGGAGGAGATTTTCAAACTTTTAAACATCTTAAAACTTCTGTTCACACCTTTTAATGCAAATAGTTTATATCTGATACTTCTTTCTATACTCTATGACTTAATATTACCATCATAAAATCTATAAAATAAAATATTTTTCTTTTCTCTTTCTCTCTCCTCAGCCTGCAGTCAGCAGCAGGGGGAGAAAGGAGATAAGAGCATTCGAAAGAAAGTCCATCTGCATTTTAAATCTTACAGATGGACAAATTACTCTCACTCATTCTCACAAAGACACATAAACAAAACAGAGAGACACAGAAAATAACAGAATGGATCCAAAAGCTTACAGAAATAGTAGGAGATCTCCTGAAAAAAAATAATTAAAACAATTACATGGCACTACAGGCTAGGAAATACTTACCTGATATTTTTCTTTTTATCTGTTTGTAATAGAGACAGCTGCATTACACTAAATGTTTTGAGCCTCCTTTGGCACTTTCCTTTCTGATGTTAAACATGTCATTAATATATTCCATAGAAAAAAGGTAGAGATGGGGAAATGCTGAAGTCTCTCTTCCACTAATCCCTCACTCCTTTCTCTCCTGGATGGCTTAATCATGGGAACATTACCCTTCTTCCCAAGGTCTTTCAATGGCAGGATAACTCCTTGACCTTTTACTGCCTTATTTAGCTGCCCTGCCCAAATCTCTGGTTCCTCTGGCTTAGTCATGGGATCCTTACCCAGCTTCCCGCTTAACCTTCTCAGGTTTACGAGGACCTCTTCCTTCCTAACTTTCTCTAGTTTACAGGGCACTCCATCTGGCTTCCCAACAATCAGGGTACAGTTTCTCCCTGCCCCCTCAGTCCCTGTTCGGGCACCATTTTATCCAACCTCGAAGGTCAGGGGCGGCCAGGTCTTACCTTATTCTGGCCTTCAGTATACACCTGGTTGTAGTCCAGCTATGTTCCCCAAGAACGGAGTTCCAAGCCAGGAGAGTCAAAGAGTAACAAGACTTTATTCATCAGTTTCTTATGCAATTACATCCTAACTTCTACCTGATCAGCCAAGAGTTCAGAGTATATATTTTATAATTGTATAGCTATCATAAACTACTATCTTTGGGAGTACAACATTGTCCTCGTTACCATACGCCTCTTACATCACAGCCGAGTACTTTGTATCAGGTTCCAAGTACTGGGCAGGATGTTCCAAACCTCCCTAAACCTCCCCAATATGAAGACCACATTGGTTGGCAACAAGTTAGAAGGTCACAGAGCTCCCTTCCTGGAACAGAATGACTCACAGAATGTCTGATTTACCTCCACAGTGTCACTGTAGAGTCAGCATGCTCTGGGTCTCATGCCTCCAGGGGAACTAGACGTATACCCCCAATAGTATTGCAGAAGCTGTGCATAGACCATTATCTAACACCAATACCAAAATTAAGTCTAAATGGGTGCATGATCTAGGTATAAATGATGATAATGTAAGCAATCCGGGAAAGGAAGGAATAGTTTACCTGTCAGATTTATGGAGAGGGGAAGATTTCATGACCTAACAAGAATTAAAGAGCATTATAAAATGCAAAATGGGTAACTTTGACTACATGAAACTGAAAAGCTTCTGTACAAACAAAGCCAATATAACCAAGATTAAAAGGGAAGTGGGAAACTGGGAAAGAATTTTTACAACCAATGTCTCTGATAAAGACCTCATTTCTAAAATAGAAAGAGAATTGAGTCAAATCTATAAAAATACAAGTCATTCCACAATTGATAAATGGTAAAAGGATATGAACAGACAGTTCTTAGAGGAAAAAATTAAAGATATCTATAAGCATATGAAAAAATATTCTGTAAATAACTACTGATTAGAGAAATGCAAATCAAAACAACTCTGAGGTACCACATCTCACCAAGTCAGATTGGCTAAGATGACAATACAGGAAAATGATAAATGCTGTAGAGGATGTAGAAAAATTGGAACACTAATACCCTGATGGTGGAGTTATGAACTGATCCAACCATTCTGGAGAGCAATCTGGAACTATGTCCAAAGGGCTATAACTAATTTCGTATCCTTTGACCGAGCAACATCACTTCTAGGGTTGTATCCCAAAGAGATCACAGAAGCGGGAGGAAGACATATATGTATAAAAATGTTTATAGCAGCTCTTTTTGTAGTGGCAAAGAACTGGAAATTAAGGGGATGCCCATCAACTGGGGAGTGGCTAAACAAGTAATGGTATATAAATATAATGAAATACTATTGCGCCATAAGAAATGAAGTGCAGATCGAGTTCATGTTATACGAACTGATGCTGAGTGAGAAGAGCAGAACCAAGAAAGTTTTTACCACTACAGATACAATATATGTGTGATGACCAACTTTGATAGACCAGACTCTTCTCAGAAATGCAGGGCTATAAGTAAACTCCAGAAGACTCATGATGGAGAGAGATGTCTACGTTCAGAGGAAGAAACAGAAAGAACAGAGTTTGAAAGCAGATTGAAGCAAATTGCCTGCTCTCTTTCTCTTTCTTGTTTCATTTGGTTTCCTCTTTCCCATTGTTCATTTCATTCATAACAATCTTTCTTTTCCATCTGACCAAAGTGAAAGTATCTGCAGATCCTATATCTGATTGTATGCTGCCATGGAAGGGGAGGGGGAGAAGGAAGGGGAGAAAATTGAAACTCAAAGAACTGGGGAACTGAATCTTGTAAACTCAAAGTAAACAAACAAATTAATAAATTAAAAAATATTGAACTACTTGAAAGCAATGATTAAAAAAAGAACCTAGAAATCATCCTTCAAGAAATTCTCAAGGAAAATTGCCCTAATGTTTTAGAACCAGAGGGCAAAATACAGGTTGAAAGAATCTACTGATTACCTCTTGAAGAGATCCCAAAAAGAAAACTCCTAGGAATATTATAACCAGGTTCTGGAGTTCCCAGATCAAGGAGAAAATGTTACAAGCAGCCAAGAAAAAACAATTTGAATGTTGTGGAAACACAATCGGGATAACACAGAATCTGGCAGCTTCTACATTAAGGGATTGAAGGGCTTGGAATATGATATTCCAGAGGTAAAAGGAGCCAGGATTGAAACCAAGAAACACCTACCCAGCAAAACTGAGTATCATGTTTCAGGGGAAAATATTGTCATTCAATGAAATAGAGGACTTTCAAGCATTCTTGATGAAAAAACAGAGTTGAATAGAAAATTTGACATTCAGATACAAGAAGCAAGAGAAGCATGAGAAGGTAAACAGGGAAAATAAATCATAAGGAACTTATCAAAGTTGAACTATTTACATTCTTACATTGCAAAACAGTAATTGTAACTTGTGAAACTTTTCTCAATATGAAGATAGTTGAAGGGAATATAAATGTATATATACACACACACATGTATATATACACACATGCAAACACATAAATGTCTATGTAGGAGGATATATGTGCATATGAATATATATGTAAGTTTGTGCATATATGTGTACAGGTATACATAGAGAGAAGTCACAGGACCAATTGAACAGAAAGGGATGATATTTAAAAGGTGAAAATGAGAGGTGAGAGAGGAATATAATGAGAGGAGATGGGGAGAAAGAGATTGGGGTAAATTGCCTCATATAGAACAGGCAAGGGATAACTGTTACAATGGAGGGGAAGAAGAGGAAGGCAAAAGGGAATGGGTCAACTTTACTTTCATTGAATCTGGCCTAGGGAGGGAATGACATACACACTAAATTGGATATCTCACCCTTCAGGAGAGTAGGGGGGAAGGGGAAAAAAGGGGGAAAAAATGGAGTGGAGGGCAGGTTGGGGGGAGGGGAGCTAGAAACACACACTTTTTAAAAGGGACAGGGTCAAAGTAGAGAATAGAATAAGTGGGGGCAGGTTAAGATGGAGGGAAACATAGTCAGTTTTTCACAATATATCCACTATGGAAATGTTTTGTGTAGGTACACATGTACAACCTATATTGAATTGCCTATCTTCCCAGTAAGGGTGGGTAACAAGGGAGGAATGAAAAGAATCTAGAATTCAAAATTTTAAAATCAAACATTTTAAAAAATGCATTATTATTATTTCTTTTTACATGCAACTGGGAAATAAGATATACAGGCACTGGGGTAAAGAGCCATCTTGCCCTACTGGGAAGTTGGAGGGAGATGGGGGATGATATAGGAGAAAATAGATTGGAGGAGGGGATATATGGTGGGATCGCTGTTTATGGGTGGTGTGTAAGGGAAATATGGGGGGAAAATTTGTAAATAAAAATCTTGTGGAAATGAATGATGTAAACTAAAAATAAACATAAAATTTAATTTAAAACAATTCAGTGGGAGAGAGCAGGTAGGATTAGGGGATGGGGACAGATATAATAGTAACATAAAAAAAAAAAAATTAGTGGAGAAGACAACAAGATGCAGGTCAGAAAGAAGCACAGGTAAGTAGCATAGTTTTGAAAGTAATGTGAAGAAATTAGTATATATTTATTTTAAAACAAGTGTTATGAAATAGAGATTAATGGTCTCATACAAATTTTTTCCTGTTCCACTCTGTGTATAGAAACTGTTTTTTAATGTTTAATTTCAGAATAAAACAAAACAAAAACTCAATTAAAAAAAAGACAAGGTGGGGTACCTAGGTGGCGCAGTGAGTAAGAGCACCGGCCCTGGAGTTGGGAGGACCCAGGATCGAATCCAGCCTCAGAAAATGAGCATCCACACATAAATAATGACTGGCCGTGTAACCTTGAGCAAATTACTTATCCCCAATTGCTTTTAAAAAAAAAAGACAAGGTGCTTATTTAGGCTGTGATGACAAAGACAAAAATAAGATAGTCCTTGACCTCAAAAAGCTTACATTTTCTTCATCTTTTTTTCAAGGGGGAAATGAGTGAGATACAACATATAAATAAATTAATTAAAGAAGTATAATAAGATGTAATTTGAGGAGGGAGGAAGAACGATAAACTAAGCAGAATGTGAGGCTCACAGAAGACTTTTATCAAAGAAACTAGTATTTGAAGAGAAGCTTGAAGGAAGAAGGCAGATAAGGATACTGAAAGGGGCATGTGAAGAAATGATTTCCTCTATGTGGTATATAAATGGATGGTAGACAGGGTCTGAGAGCTCTTTTACTGAAGACGAGCTTTTCAGTGCCACTCCAATTAGAGCATAAGGATGCAACCAAAGATATCTATGACAAGAAAACCCTGTAAACAAATCACTGAAGGGAGCTGCAGGAAATAGAATGGGATAGTTGAACCCTATAGTTTCCAAAATTTAAACTAAAGTCTGCAGAAGGAGAGTTAGTATGAACAATGTGGGAGATATTAATTGAGGTTAAAAAAAAGAATGCAGCTGAATATAATTCCCCAAATTGAAAGATTAAAAGTGGAAGAAGTAGCAATGATGTGGCTTAAGTGCCAATAAACTACTTTTCTTTAAATCTCAATTAATCTCCCTCCAGAGCAAAGAGCTTTGAAGTAAATTGTCATTTTCCACCTTGCTGTCTCCACTAGAAATATTTTTTAAAGTCAGCCACATCTGCTACTTTACAGCACAGTGCAGGAATACAGGAGGGCTGCAATCTTGGGATGCGTCAAATTATTTCTGGAAATAATGACTTGTAGCCATGGTAACCTAGAGACTACAGTAGCCATCTCAAGATCTCAATTCAAGTAAAAAAGTGAGCAACATCAGATATGTTAAAATTGTGACTCAGAAAAAAAAAATGTGACGCAGTTGTCAGAATCAGGAAAGAATCTTGAATGCCACCTTACCTCTAAAATTTAAAACAATAAGCTAATATCAAATAAATGACCCCTTACATTTCTTCTGAGTTGTTCTCTCAAGTTACCAACTATCTACAAGGTCCATATTAGATGTCTGGGGGGAAAAAACATGCCTTTTCCTACTCCTTTTGCTGTTCATCTGTCAAATACTATAAATTTACCTACACAAACTCACAGACTCATTAGCACCTCTAATACTTGAATCCACACAAATCATGGCTAATTTTTGGTAACATGATTCTATTTCTATTTTTTAAATGAGAGTATGTCTATCAATTAACACCACGAAAGCAAAGAGATAAGATTGTGGAACTGTTGGTTTTTACTTTTACTCTCATTTACCTTTTACTCTCATTGGTGAATATTGATACCTATCGTCCTTCCTCACCTTAGGAGATGGATGATTTCCTTCAATTTTCTGTTGTCTGATGGCTTGTGTCTTCTAGACAAGTCCTCATAACTTGCATTTTATGATCAAAAAAGCTCCAAATGATAGAAAAATGCTACAAACCTGACCTGAGGCATATTTAAACATAGAAGTCTGCGCAAGTCCTGTCTTCACTTGGTTATCTCATCCTAAATTTGCTATTATTTCTACTCTGCCAAATTGTGCTTTATTAAAAGAATTTGAATAGCAATATTAGGAAATTACTTAAATTAAATTACATCAGGAAATTACTTAAAGTTTTAAACTGTTTCTGTTCCACATTTAAGCATGTTGTTCAAAATTCCCATAATGAAAAAAGTGTAAAGTTGAGATAGAAATAAAATCTGTGAAGGATAAGTGATTTAAAAAGTTTTATACTTCTCAAAGCCATGGCAGTGTCTGCTTTGAGTAACAGCCAGTGAATAAACTCTGTGACCTCACAGCTCCCAGTAGACATTGCTTAGAATAACCAATCCACTGCCCAATTCAACATAATTAGTCTAGCGAGTCCCAGCAGAGGTTCATAGGTCAAAACCAAGCTGTCCAGCATAGCTTGTATAACATCTGTCTGCTTCTTTTCTTATCTATAACTAAAACTACAGCTTCTAATTCTCTTTCAGTAGCTCAAACTGAATTTCAGAAAGGATCATCATGGGTCACTAATAGTTTTTTTTTTCTATTTTACTTCTGAATACCTAAAGAAAAAAAGATTATAGCTAATACTGCTTCCCCAAACTCCATTACCTCTATCACCACCAATTAACTTAATATATCCATTGACAAAGCTGTCTGACCCTTCAACTTCAGGATGAAAATGGCAGAAGGTTTTTGTTCATGGCATCTAACTGGTAATTCACAGAGATCAAGATACCCACTTGGGGAACAATTGCCATGTAATTCAGCAACTACACATTTTCCCACCCAAGGCAACTGGGTGATGCAGTGGATAGAGTGCTGAGCCTAAAGTCAGTAAAAATTCATCTTCTAGAGTAAAAATCTGTCCTCGGACACTTATTGTATATGTGACCTTAGGCAAGTCACTTATCCTTATTTGCCTCAATTTCCTTAAAATGACCTAAAGTAAGACATGGCAAATCACTCCATTATTTTTTCCAGAGAAAACCCAAACAGGATAAAGATCAAATACTAATAAAAGCAATGGAACAACAATAACGTTTTTTCTTATTTAGTATTTTCCCAAAATATACCTAAAAACAATTTTAACATTCTTTTTTTTTAATTTTGAGTTCCAAATTATTTTGCTCCCTGCCCTCTCAACCCCCTCCCATTGAGAAGGTAAACAACTTGATGCAGATTATATGTGTAGTTATATGAAACAGATTTTCATGTAAGTTATTCTGTGAAATGAAACTCAGTCAAAAAAAAAAACAAGAAAAATGAAGAAAGTAAAGAAAAAGTATCTTTGATCTGCATTCAGGCTTTACAAGTTCTTTCTCTGGAGAATTTTCGTCATAAGTCCTATAGAAATGTCCTAGATCATTGTATTGCTGAGAATAGCTAACTTATTCAGAATTAGATCATCATATAATATTCTTATTACTGTGTAAAATATTCTCCTAGTTCTGCTTATTTCACTTTGTATCCATTCATGTAAGTCTTTCTAGGTTTTTCTGAGAACATCCTGCTCATCATTAATTAAAGCATAATAGTGTTCTATCAAAATCACATACAACAACTGTCTTTTCACTCCCTGGATTCATGTACATTCACTCAATTTCCAAGTCTTTAACACTACTACAATAGTAACTATAAATATTTTTGAAAATGTAGGTATTTTAATTATTTTTATTTTATCTCTTGGATACAGAAATAGTAGTGGCATTATTTGTTCAAAGGGTAAGCATGAGTTCACAGCACCTTGGGCATAATTCCAAGTTGTTATCCAGAATGTTTGGATGAATATACAAATTCCCCAATAGTACATTAGTCTTTAATTAATTTTCCCATATCCTGTCGAACATTTATAAATTTCTTTTTCTGTAATATTAGCCAATCCAACTGGTGTGAGGCAGTAACTCAGAGTTGTTTCAGTTTGAATTTCTTTCATTAATAGTGTTTTAGAGAATTTTTTCATATGATTACAGATAGCTTTAATTACTTTGAAAACTGTTCATATATTTGACCATTTCTCAATTGAGGAAGAGCTTTTATTTCTATAAATTTTACTGTGTTTTTTATATGTTTGAGGCATTGGGTACAAGAATTTTTACTTTATTGTTGTCATCTGAGAGTATGTTTTGATCTTTGTCATAGTATCTTTCTATGGTCAGAAAATTTTTTCTGGTTTTTGCTCATTTTCCAGCCTATTTCTTGACTTTTAACTCTATGCTAAATTGGGGCTCTTCTTCCCAAGTGAAAGGGTCACTATTCTGAAGCTCCAGGTTTCCTATTTTTGTTACAGAAATTTTCAGAGGTAATTTGGAGGACCTAAAATTTTTGGCTCCCCTTGAGGGAGAGGTGTGTTTACTACTTTCTTGTACTGTGCACTGGTTTGTGAACAACCACAAACACATTTCAACCCTGGAATTGTAACCAGGGTCCCTGCTCTCCTAGGCCCACAAGCTCTGCTATGCTAGTGCTCCTCCTTGCAATGGGACTAATATCCAGTACTGTGACCCAAATCCAACTAAAGTAAATGCAACAGAGTTCTGGCCCTAGTGTCATCCCCTGTAAATCTCCTTCTGGCCCATTTTCCCATCTCCTTGCTTTCTGTGGGCTGAGAGGTCTGTAAACTGCAACTGCTGTTACTGGTTTAGTTGCCTGAGGTCTGCTCTTGGTTTCCTAGGATCTGGCCTGCACTGACATGGCTTCTGCTGGACTGTACTCCTCTCACACCCTGGTACAGGACACCTTTTCCCTACCAAACTTCTAAGCTGCTCTGGGCTAGAAAATTATTTTACTCTGTCTTTTTGTGGGTTCTGTCACTCTAGGATTTTAGAGTCATTTATTTTTTAATTAAATTTTATTTTTAGTTTACATTATTCATTTCAACAAGATTTTGATTTACAAATTTTCTCCCCATTTTTCCCCTACCCAAAAGAGTGATACCACTGTATAACCCTGTCTCTAATCTTCTCTCTCCTATGTCCTCCCCCATTCCCCTTCTGACTTTCCAGTAGGGCAAGACGGATCTCTATACCCTAGTGCCTGTATATCTTATTTCCCAGTTGCATGTAAAAGAATAATAATAATAATATTTTTAAACATTTGATTTTAAAATGTTGAATTCCAGATTCTTTCCCTTCCTCCCTCTTCACACACCCTTACTGGGAATATAAGCAATTCCATATAGGTTTTACATGTGTAGCTATGCAAAACCTTTCCATAGTGAATATATTGTAAAAGACTGACTATATTTCCCTCCATTCTATCCGGACCCTCACTTGTTCTATTCTCTACTTTGACCCCGTCCCTTTTCAAAAGTGTGGCATCCAACTTCCCTCCCTCACAACCTGCCCTTCAATCCATCATGCTCCCTTTCATCCCTGCCCCCCCACTCTCCTTTGGGGAGAGATATGCTATTTAGTGTGTATGTCATTGTTTCCCTAAGCCAAATTCAATGAGTAAGGTTGACTTATTCCCTTTTGCCTTCCTGTTCTTCCCCTCCATTATAAAAGTTATACCTTGCCCCTTCTATATGAGATAATTTATCTCATTCTGTCTCTCCCCATCCCCTTTCATTATATTCCTCTCTAACTTCTCAGTTTCACCTTTTCAGTATCATCCCTTCCTATTCAATTGGTCCTGTGATCTCTGTCTATGTATACCTGTACACATATATACACACACTCTCATATGTATTCATATACCCATATGCCCTCCTATATAGATATGTATATGTATACATACACATATATATGTATACACATACACACACATATGTGTATATATATACATTTATATTCCCCTCAACTATCCTCATGCTGAGAAAAGTTTCATAAGTTATAATTATCATTTTTCCATGTAAGAATGTAAATATTTCAAATTTGATAAGTGCCTTATGATTTTTTCCTTGTTTACTTTCTCATGCTTCTCTTGCTTCTTGTATCTGAATGTCAGATTTTCTATTCAACTCTGGTTTTTTCACCAAGAATGCTTGAAACTCCTCTATTTCATTGAATGACCATATTTTCCCCTAAAACAATTTTGTTGGGTAAGTAATTCTTGGTTTTAATCCCAGCTCCTTTGCCCTCTGGAATATCATATTCCAAGCCCTTCAATCCCTCAATGTAGAAGTTGCCAGATCCTGTGCTATCCTGATTGGGTTTCCACAATATTCAAATTGTTTCTTCAAGGCTGTTTGTAATATTTTCTCCTTGATCTGGGAATTCCAGAACTTGGCTATGATATTCTTAGTTTTCTTTTTGGTATCTTTTTCAAGAGGTGATCAGTGGATTCTTTCAACCTTTATTTTGCCCTCTGGTTCTAAAACATCAGGTCAATTTTCCTTGAGAATATCTTGAAGGATGATTTCTAGTTTATTTTTTTGATCATGGCTTTCAAGTAGTCCAATAATTTTTAAATTCTCTCTCCTTGATCTATTTTCCAAGTCAGTGTTTTTCCTATAAGATATTTCACATTGCCTTCTATTTTTTCATTTTTTTGATGTGTTTAATAGTATCTTGATTTCTCATAAAGGCACTAGCTTCCATTTGCTCCAATCCAATTCTGAAGTAATGATTCTCTTCAGTGAAAATTTTAGATTCTATTTCCATTTGGAAAATTAGGCTTTTTAAGGCATTCTTCTCCTCAATGGCTTTTTTAGCCTCTTTTGCCATTGGAGTTAGTCTATTTTAAGGTGTTTTTTTCTTCATTCGTGTAGCTGACTTTCTTTTCATAATTTTCCTGCATCATTCTCACTTTACTTCCCATTTTTTTCCTCCATTTCTCTTACTTGGTTTTCAAAATCCTTCTTAAGCTCCTCTATGGCCTGTAACCAGTTCATATTTTTTCTTGGAAGGCTTTGGTACAGGAGTTCTGACTTCATTGTCTTCATTTCTATTCCATGCTTTGATCCTTTTTGTCCCCAAAAAAAGGAATCCAAAGTCAGATTGTTGTGCTTGCTTTGTTTCCTTTGCTTGTTCATGTTGCCACTCAATTATTTGACTTTTTAGCATTTCACCACAGTATAATACTGCTTGCAGAAAGGAGAGCTTTAGCCCAAATTGCTAGGGTTCTCACAGCTGTCAGAACTACTAATTGGAAGCCCTCTTGGAAGCCTCCACTGGCTCTGGCACACTTGTCATGCACCCCGGGATCTCCACCCTAGACAGCATTCCAGATCCAAGCAAGTTAAAGCAAGAGTGATTACCCCTCAGACTGGTTGCTTTGTCCCCCTACAACCTGTAGGCCAGGAACTGTGGAGAAGCCACTGTGAGGCCACTTCACCTGAGCCACTTCTCGCCCTGGGGCAGAGGCCAGACCACACTCCCAGACCCCCTCTTCCCACAAAGTTCACACTGAACTCTCACTTTGTGTTTGTCATTCATTGGTCGATAATTCTGGAAACTGCCACAGCTGCTGGTGATCCACTCTCCTGAAGTCCCTCTGGCCACCCTGAAGCCAAAACCTTGGACTCATTCAGGGCTGGTCTCTGCTCCCAGCAAGCTGTAATGGACCCTTCCTGTCAGCCTGCCAGGCTATCTTCAGTGGGGAGTTTGTTTCTCTGTCACTTTGTAGCTTCTGTAGCACTAAAGTTTGTTTAGAGTCATTTTTATAGGTATATAAATATATAGGGGCATACTGAATTTTCTTGCTTCTACACTGCCCTGCCCCTGAGTCATTATTTAAAAATACTTAGATGGCCTGGGGGAGATCTCAGGCAAGTCCCTGCCTTTAATTTTCTATCTTGACTGTGCCTCAACAACTTTTCTTGCCAAGTTCTGTGATAGAAAGATAAATAAAAGGAATCAAAGAAGATAAAAGATTTAAATTTGAAAGCAGGGACTTAAGCATCATCAGTATGGTTGAATATGTTTTATCATATTCTCTAGAATGCCTTCATCCTTCCAGATGGGCTCCTTTCTCACTGTGATTGGAGAGAGTGGAGGCTTATCCTTCAATGAAGTAAGGCACAATCTTTTCATTTGTTACCTGGCTGCATTCCTCTGGACTTCAAAATGCCCCCACTCTAAGTAATTCCTCCTACTCCACCTTCTTTTCAGTATTTTGTTTATGTGTTGTCTTTCTCCATTAGTTTGTGAAATTCTTGAGGTATTGTCTTTTGTCTTTCTTTGAGCCCCCAACACTTAGCATAGTGCCTAGTACACAGTAGGCACTTAATAAACATGTATTGACTGACTATTGGTTATCAGACATAGGAATATAGGATTCTAGATCTAGTGACTTGCCCAGGATCATAAAGATAGTAATCTGATAGTTCCATAGGTGAAAAAAATTAGTGTTCTGATAAATGTTCTGATTGGTGTTCTTATCAGACTTGATGATGAATGACTTCTTCAAGACCACACAGATCTCTTTCAGTCTCAGATTCTCCAACTTTTTTTTTGATTCTCCAACTCTTAATACAGAGCTCTTAAATAATTTCCCCTCCCAATCTAATCAGACCATTTGTTTTCAGGACTAACAGAATTGAATTTTGAGTTCCTTGCCAACAAAATAGCTATAGTCATTTTGAATTAAACTGATTATGAATCACATTTGCAGGGAGTCCAATAATTATAAGGTATATTCTTATGAATCATATTCAATTCTCTGAGGCTTATATATCACTTATATGGTGCCAATCAGACATTTGACAAATTAGTCAATCAACTTTTTTCTTCTTTTTTGTCTTTATTAATTTGTTTGTTTACTTTTAGTTTACAAGATTCAATTCCATACTTCCTTGAGTTTCAGTCACTCAACTTTTGACAAACTTAGGTTTCTATAATAAAAACATTAGATATAGACATAGTGTTGGAGACTGAGAAGATGGAATTGAATCACCCATGTATTGAAGAAATTTATGTCAAAAAACTTCCAAAAAAAGACTTATGAAGCCCTGATGCCTTGGTGATCTGACTAAACAGAGGATTGTTTTGAAAAAGATTTTTTTTCTTTGCTTTACTGCCATGGAGGAAAAAAAAAGACATATATATGGCAAAAAGCTCTCAAGTATCATCAACATAGGTCAAGTTTTAATTGGCTCAATGGTAATTTTATCCAAGTAAATATCAGAATGAAGTGAGATTAGAACTAAGGTCTTCCTGATTAGGGATCCAGGGTTCCAACTATTAATACATATGGCCTACTTCTTCTTCCAGAACCTGCAATAAATATTCAAATTTGAAACTATCGCAATAAATACTAAAATTAATGGTAATTTTGTTTCTGTGTCTCAAGAAGATATTAAATTTTAATATATTCATTCATTTGCCTATTTTTGATGAGTGACTTTTAGCCAAGGCAAGAAGTATTTTAATTATTTATTATGTGCCAAACACTGTGGATATGAATAAGAGCAAAAATAAAGGCAATCCCTTTTCTCAAAGTGCTAACATTCTAATAGGAGAAGAAAGCACATTAAAAAAGTGAAGAGAGAAAGAGAGAGAGAGAGAGAGAGAGAGAGAGAGAGAGAGAGAGAGAGAGAGAGAGATTATGGAGACATGATGACCATGTCTAGAGAGTCAGAAGCATTGCCCAGAAGAAGAATGTCTTTACAATGTAAGCCCCAGCTTAGACAGCTTCAGCTTCTGGTTAATTTGTCACACATTGACATGGTTTCTTTGTGTTGTGTGTTTCCCCCATGCTTGTTTTCTCAACTTCTTTTAAAATGCAAGTCATAATATTTCTGTGAGTTCCTGCTGCTCTCTTATTGAACATATGGGAAAATGAGCTTCTTTTTTTAGAATATGTATCACTGCTATTTCTAATCAAGGTGTAAAAATAAACACATATTTTTAAAATTCTAATTGGATTCATCTTTAACTAGTGATTTTATTTCCCTATAGTCCTCAATGCAACTGAATCTTTGGAGGAAGTTCAGACCTAAAAGTAGTGTGAGGAATTTTTAGACTGATTTCAGTTTCATGCAAGAAAAAACAAAATGGAATCCTAAAATAATGTTAAGAATGGGAAATCTTGGCAGGATTTTACCTCACTAGAGATGTTTATAAAGACTGGATGACCTTTCTTAGAGATGTGGTAGAGCTGATTCAGAGTCATATACATGTTGAAGAAGATGTCCTCTTAAGTCAAATTATTCTGATAATGTAATTTTTTAAATAAATTTTAAAGATAAAATTTTAATATGGAAAGCACTTAGGAAAAAAAGAGAGATCATTGTACCCATCTTTGTATTGCCTGGGATCATTGTCCCTTGAGTAGAGAAGCACTTTTATTTAAGTCACAGGGAACTCCTGCTCACTTAATGTTTTTATATTTATTTAATTAGGTTTAGTTTTCGAATTCACTTTTATATGATTTTGAGTTGCAAATTTTCTCCTCCAACTCCTTCCCCAAAGGGATAAAGACAGATGATACAAAAGGCTGTAGAATTAGTGCCTCTTTACCCACCAGCACCTTCCCCGACACTGGTAAACACAAGTGGGAACAATGGGTAACTGAGTCAATATAATTACAACAGTTGCATGGGATCTTACAAGTTGGATATTTATAAAGTGAGGAAACTGAGACCTGGGAAGGACTTGCTGAAAGACACACATAGTAAGTAGCAAGGAAAAGATTTGAATGCTTGTTCTTGGAACTGCAAATGTAGGCTATTTCTTTCATCAATAAATCAACACACACCTAATCAAGTAGGAATAAATGTGTCAGGAACATTAGGTGCTAGCACATAACGCAGCAATACTAGTGAATATAAAACAAAAATGAAATATCCATGTCTTAAAGGATATTACATTCAATTGAGAGGACATGATCTGTATGCATAAGAGTGTGTGACATCTCAACACTCTAAAAACAAAGTATTGTAGGGGAGGGGTGAGGAATTAGAAACTGAGAGGATCAAGAAAGTCTTCATGTAGAAAGTTTTGCTTGAGTTGAATTTTAGAGGAAATAATAGATTCTTACAGGTAGAAGTAATATTTTCTCAAAATATGAAAGAATTTCTTTCACAGAAGCTTTATTTGGTGTTCTGGTAGAGCCAAATAATAATCCCAGGAGATTTATTAAGAATTTGAAATAATTTTACTTAAAACATTTGATAAAGAGAACACTTCCTTTATTTTTGCCTCTAATTGCTGAACCCATACTATTTTGAAAAAGAAAAACAGATGAACTCCTTCATATGAGTTATATCTTAGATAAAGAATATTAATTTAAATAGCAAAAAAAAACTCAAGGATGCTAGAACAATACCAATAACCAAACCAATAAATAACATCTTCGTTATATGATGTTTTGCGTTAGAAAAGTTAATTATTTTTAGTAATTGGAACTAATCCATTATGACATAGAATCAGCTTTGGATGACGGAATCCTAATAACATACAAATAAAATGTGTCACTCAGACATTCACAATGTGAAGAAAACTCTCTTAGATCACTCAATATTCACTTTTAAGAAACTTCAAAATAAATTCTTCAAAATAAGGATAGAATTCTTTATATATTATCCTATATAGACAAGCACTGTCAACCTACACTAATATTGCCAACGTGGGCCCCTAAAATGGGTGACTATTTCTCCTCTCAAAGTTCTATTATAACTCTAAGAGGCTTAAGATTTCTAGTAATATTCGTTCTGCCAGTGTTTCCCATTAAAGTTAGTTTCCTCAAATAATTTTATTTTGTTTTATGTTACATATGTACAATAATATGTACTACACACACACACATGCACACACACACACACATATATGTATAATGTTAAACATATTTCTGCATTAGTCATGCTGTGAAAGTAGAATAAGAATGAAAAGGAAAAAAAACATGAAAAGGGGAAAAAAAAACAAAAATCAAAAACAAAACAAAAAGAAGCAAAAATAGGATCCATTGATCTACATTCATGCTTTATAGTTCTTCCTCGATAGCATTTTTCATCATAAGTTTTTTTGGAATTGACTTGAATCATTGTATTGCTGAAAAGAGGTAAGTCTAACACTGTTGATCGTCACAAAATGTTGTTGATATTATGTACAGTGTTCTTCTTTACCTGCTCACTTCACTCAGCATCAGTTCATGTAAGTCCAGGTTTTTTATGAAATCCTCCTACTCATCATTTCTTATAGAACAAAAATATTCAAATACATTTATATACCAAATTGTGTTCAGCCATTCCCCTATTGTTGGGCATCCACACAATTTCCATTTCTTTACCCCTACAAAAAGAGTTGTTACAAATACTTTTATAGGGGAGGCTAGGTGGCACACTTAATAGAGAACCCACCCTGACTGAAGTCAGGAGCACCTGAGTTCAAATCCAGCCTCAGACAATTAAACACTTAATAGCTGTGTGACCTTGGGCAAGTTGCTTAACCCCAATTACCCTCCAAAAAGCAAAAATAAATAAATAAATAAATAAACAAATACTTTTATACACGTAGGTCATTTTCCCATTTGTGTGGTCTTTTTAGGATACAGAGTATTGGTTTTGCTGGATCAAAGGTAATGCACAGTTTTGTAGCCATGTAGTCATAGTTCCAAATTGCTGTCCAGAATGGTTGGCTCAGTTCATGTCTCTACCAACAATGCATTAGTTTCCTGATCTTCCCACATATTCTCCAACATTTATTATTTTCCTTTTCTTTCATATTAGTCAATATCATAGGTATGAGGTGGCATATAAGAGTTGTTTTAATTTGCATATCTCTAATCAAGAATGATTTAGAGAATTTTTCTGATATGGCCATAGATAGCTTTAATTTCTTCATCTGAAAACTGCCTGTTTATGTCAATTGGGGAATGACTTGTATTCTTATAAATTTGACTTAGTTCTCTACATATTGGAGAAATGAGGCCCTTATTAGAAACAACTGTCTATAAAAATAGTTTCCCAGATTTTTGACTTCCTTGTAATCTTGGTTGCATTGATTTTGTTTGTGCAAAACTTTTTTTTTTGATTTAGTGTAAACAAAATTATCCATTTTGTAGTTTATAATGTTCTCTGTCTCTCGATGGGTCATAAATACTTGCCTTCTCCATAAAATTGATAGGTAAACTATTCCTTGCTCTTCTAATTTCCTTAGGTATCACTCTTTGTGTCTAAGCCATGTATCCATTTCTACCTATTCTTAACAAACATAGTGAGAATTTTGGTCTATGCTTAGTTTCTGCCATACTCTTCTCTCATTTTCCCAGCAGTTTTTGTTAAATAATGAGTAAATCCTTATCCCAGAAAGCTGGAGTCTTCGGGTTTATCAAACAGAACATTACTATAACCATTTAGACCCTATCTTGTGTGCCTAAACTATTCCAGTGATCCATGAATTTATTTCTTAGCAAGTACCAAATATTTGATGATTGCTACTTTATAATAGAGTTTTACATATGGTATGACTAAGCTACCTTCCATTGTGTTCTTTTTTATTCATTCCCTTGATACTTTAGATATTTTGTTCTTCCACATTAATTTAATCTAAGTTTTTCTAGCTCCATCAAATAAATTTTTGGTAATTTGATTGGTATGACACTGAATAAGCAAACTTAAATTAGGTAAAGTTGTCATGTTTATTGGATTAAGTCAGCCCACCCATGAACGACTGATATTTTTCCAGTTGTATAGATCTGACTGTATTTGTGTAAAAAGGATTTTATAATTGTGCTCATATAGTTTCTGGATTTCTCTTGTCAGGTAGATTCCCAAGTATTTTATATAGTCAACAGTTTTGTAAATGGAATTTCACTTTATGTCTCATGCTATTGAGTTTTCTTGGTAATATATAGAAATGCCAATGGTTTGTGAGGGTTTATATTATGCCCTGCAACTTTGCTATGTTTCTTAATTACTTCAATTATTTTAATGGATTCTCTAATATAGCATCATATCATCTTCAAAGAGTGATTGTTTTGTTTCTTCATTGCCTATTCTAATTTATTCAATCTCTTTTTCTTCATTTATTGCCATATCTAGCATTTTTAGTACAATATAGAAGGATGGTGGTGATTGCAGTGGCATCCTTCTTTCACCCCTGATCTTTTTGGAAATGCTTCTAGATTATTTCCATTACAGATAATGCTTGCTGAATTATTTGGATAGATATACCTTGTCATTTTAAAGAGATTTTCATTTATTCCGTTGTTCTCTCATGTATTTAATGGAAATATGTGCTATACAAATGCTCTTTCTGCATCTATTGACATAATCATATGGTTTCTATTACTTTTGTTATTGACATGGTCAATTATGATGATAATTTTCCTGATTCTGAACAAGCCCTGCATTATTGATATAAATACCACCCAGTCACAGTGTATTCATTGTAACAAGTTTCTTTAATATCTTTGATAATATTTTATTTAAGATTTGTAAATCAATATTCATTAGGGAAATTGGTCTATAATTTTCTTTTTCTCTTTTGGCTCCTCCTGGTTTAGGTATTAGCAACATATTTATGTTATATAAGGAATTTGATAAGTTTGGGTAGTATTGGAATTAATTGTTCATTAAAAGTTTGGTAGAACTCCCTTGTAAATCCGTCCTGGAGATTTTTTTCTTAAGGGAGTTCACAGATGGCTTCTTCAATTTCTTTTTCTAAAATAGGATTATTTAAGTATTTTATCTCCTATTCTGTTAATCTGGGCAGCTTAATTTTTATAAATATTTATCTATTTTATTTAGATTGTAGATTTATTGGCATACAGTTGAACAAAAATAATTATTAATTATTGCCTTAGTTTCCTCTTCATTGGTAGTAAATACACATTTCCATTTTTGATACTGATAATTAGATTTTCTTCTTTATTTTTTTTTAAATCAAGTTAACCAAAGTTTTTTTCTGTTTTGTTGTTTGTTTTCCCATAAAAATGAGCTATTAGTTTTATTGATTCAGTAGTTTTCTTAATTTCAGTCTTATTAATCTCTCCTTTGATTTTCAGAATTTCTAATTAATTATTTAATTGGGGATTTAAAATTTGTTCTTTTTTCCAGCTTTTTTAGTTGCATTCCAATTAATTTATCTCCTCTTTCTCAATTTTATTCAAGTAAGCATTTAGAGATATGAAATTTCCCCTAAGAGCTGCTTTTGTTGTATCCTATACATTTTGTTTTGTTTTCCCATTATTGTCATTCTCACTGATGAATTTTTTTTATTGTTTCTATGATTTATTATTTGATACACTAATTGTTTAGGGTTAGATTATCCAGTTCCCAATGAATTTTTCATCTATCTTTCCATGGCCCTTGATTACACATGTTTTTTATTGCATCATGATCTGAAAAGGATTAATTTAACATTTCTGCTCTTCTGCATTTGATTATTAAATTTTATGCCCTAACATATGGTTGGGTATAGTGTAGGTGCCAGATTCTGCTGAGAAAAATGTATATTCCTTTCTATCCCCAACCAATTTTCTCCAGAGGTCTAAAATCCTAACTTTTTCTAAAATTCTATTCTCCTTCTTAACTTCTTTCTTGTTTATTTTGTGGTTAGACTTATCAAGTTCTGGGAGGGAGAGGTTAGATTCCCCAATAGCACATCTTTGCTATCTACTTCTTTCCATAACTCACTTTCCTTCCTCTTTTAATTATATCTATTGTTACCTTTGTCTTGTCTTAAATCAGGATTTCTACATCTCTTTTACTTTTTCACTTCAGGTGAAGCATAATATATTCTGCTCCAGCCTTTTACCTTTACACTGTATGCATCTCTCTTCCTCAAGTGTATTTCTTGTAAACAAAATATTGTAGGATTCTGGTTTCTAATTCACTCTGCTATCTGCTTCCATTTTATGGGAGAGTGTATCCCATTCATATTTACAATTATAATTATTGATGGTGTATTTCCCTTCATTCTATCCTCTCCTATTTATACTTTTCTCTCTCCTTTCCCTCTGTCCCTCCTCACCAGTGTTTTTTTTTTCCTTTTGACCACCACCTCCCTCAACTTTCCCTCCCTTCTATCAGCCCTGCTCCTTTCCCTTTTTCTTTCCTTAAATCCCTATAGGAAAAATTTTTGTTTTGTAAATTTGTATATTATTCTCTCTTTGAGTTGAATCTGATGAGAATAAGGTTCAAACAATGCTCACTCCTACTTTTCCTTCTATGATAAGTCTTTTGTGTGTCTTCATGCTATATAATTTACCCTATTTTGCCTCCTTTCCTCTTCTGCCAATGCAATCCTTTCTTTATTGCTTTATTTTTTTATATATTATCACATCAAGGTCAACTTATTCCCATACTCCCTGTATGTATAATCCTTCTAACTATCATAATAGAGATACAGTTCTCCAGAGTTCCAAGCATCATCTTCCCATGTAGGGATGTAAACAGTTCAACATTGTTGAATAACATCTTTAGTTTGTTTCGTTTTCTTTCCCATTTACCTGTTTATATTTCTCTTGAGTCTTGTATTTGAAGATCAAATTTTATGTTCAGTTCTGATCTTCTCATCAGGAATGATTGAAAGTCCCCTACCTTGTTAAATTTCCATATTTTCCCCTGAAAGATTATGTTAATTCCTCTGTGTAGTTGATTCTTGGTTGTAATCCAAGCTCCCTTGTCTTCTAGAATATCATATTCCAATCCTCAAATGCTTTAAAGTAGAAGCTACAAAGTCCAGTGCAATCCTGACTCTGGCTACTTGATTTTTTTTCTTTTCCTGGCTGCTTGCAGTTTTTGGTTTTTGTTTTCTCTTTGACCTGATAATTCTTTAATTTGGTTATGATATACTTTGAAGTTTTCATTTTGGGATCTCTTTCAGGAGATAATCAGTGGATTCTTGTGAAGACATGTCTTTCAGGTAGTCTAATAATTTTTAAATTATCTCTCCTGGATCTATTTTCTAGGTCAGTTGGTGTTTGTTTGTTTTTTCCCAATTATTTATTTTATATTTTCTTCTATTGATGTCTCATAGAGTAATCATAGAGAAAGCTTCTACTTACCCGATTCTAATTTTTAAGGAATTATTTTCTTCAGTTAGCTTTTGTACCTCCTTTTCCATGTGGTCAATTCTATTTTAAGGAATTTTCTTCAGTTAATATTTGTATTTCCTTTTCCAAGCTGTTGACACTTTTTTTTCATAATTTTGCTGAATAATTCTCATTTCTTTTCCCATTGTTTCTTCTATCTCTCTTACTTGATATTTAAAATTCTTTTTGAGATCTTCAAAGGGGATTTTTGGGTTTGAGAGCAATTCATATTCTTCTTTGAGGTTTCACAAGCAGGCATTTTCATATTGTTGTCCTCTTCTGAGTTTGCATTTTAATCTTCCTGTCACAAGCTTCTTGCACTGAGGGCCAGGTCACTGGTCACTGGCAATGAGGACATCAGGGGCTGGCATCCTATCCACTGTGCTTGTGGGACTTGGTCTAGTCATACATGCTGTGACCTGGTTTCAGAAGCTGGCAATTTTCCAGCTGTGCTAAGGTTAGAGGCTTCACAGCTGCCCTACTGTGTCACTGGCCTCCTGAGGCAGAACAATGTGGCCTTCATTACTGGTATGTGCTGTGGCTAAAAGCCTCCTCCTGGCTTTCCCAGATACCATCTGTGCTGTGCTGTACTCCCTTTTTGCTCAAGTGAGACAGATCTTTCCTGAAGTCCTTCTAAGTTATCTTAATTTGGAAAATGTTTTCACATTGTCTTTTTATGGATTCTGTCACTTCAAAATCTGTTTAGAGGCTTGATTCAACATGGTTTCTGAGAGAAACTAAGAAGATCTCAGGCAACTTTCTTGCTTCTCTCTGCCGTCTTGGCTCCCCTCAAATAATTTTTATGAAAGGTATTTACTAACATGCTATGGTAAGATGAGTTGGTATAAAATATTGTTGCCCCAAAAGCTTGGTGCAAAACTCTCTTACAATTGCATACAAAGTAAAATGGTCATGAGGCAAATAGTGAGATAAATATATGTATGTCAAAAAAGAAAAAAGAAAAAAAAACAATACATAGCTCCTAGTTCCTGGAAATAGTTTCTCATGTGCCTAACCTTTATTCTTTCCTGATTTAAGGGACTGTATTATTTGGAACCACTTCCTCACTTAGGTGGCTGTCTTTCTACATTTATCTCTGTCCATGTTTGTCCCTGATGTGTCTCTCTTTGCTCCTGGTAAGATGTATGGTCTCCTACTGGACCAATTACTCTGTAGATATATTTGTTAGAGGTGGCAGGAAGAGAATGTAGTGCTTCCTCCAGGGTCAATACATTATGCCCCATTGTTACCTTCTTGTTATTTTCCAGTATGGGTGAAAGGATCTGCCTTCTCAAGCATTTTACTATCCTGGAATTATCAAATGATTCATGATTACCATCATTAAGTGTGACTAATTTATTTGGTTAGCCAATTACATTACTTTCTTGATAACTCTCAAAACTCAAAGAGAACATAGAGTGCAATCATTTGCTTAAACATTAATAACCTTATGACTGTTTTATCTTCTTTATAAAGTGATTGTTTTGTTCAGTTGTGTCCAACTTTTCGTGACCCATGGAACATAGCACACCATTGCTGCCCATGGTATTTTCTTGGCAAAGACACTATAATGGCTTGCAATTTCCTTCTCCAGTGGATTGAGGCAAATAGAAGTTAAATGACTTGCCCAAAGTCACAGTGCTAGTAAATGTCTGATGAGAGATTTAAATTGAGGTCTTCCTGACTCCAGAGCCAGTGCTCTATCCACTGAGCTATCTAGCTGCCTCCGCAAATCTAGACAGGTTCTCAAATGTTCAGAAAAGCTGTTCTCCAAGAGGCATCCTTGTGTGGCTCAATGGGAGGCAAAATAGACATTTCTAGCATCTTCTCCCTCAACCCTTATCCAAAAGAGACTTTCATTCCTGACAGGAGGGGAAACAGTAAGTTAGGGCCAAAGGCCACTCTGTTCTCAAAAAGAGTCTTGAGCTAGAATTATAGCTATCTACTCCCATAGATACTTTTAGGGGATGTGATCAGGTTCAATCTAACTTCTGATTCATATTTCTCATTATTGTGAAGGCCCCAAGTGGAAAACCCCAAGCTATATTTTCAAGGTTTGATATCTTTCCCACCAAATAACATTTCCACAATGAAGGCACATAGTAAATATTCAAAAAACTCATTTATCAAAGTTGAAGCAAAGTACAAATCACAGAAGGTAAAATTTGGAGAATATGTATCAAACAATACACAGTAAAGTAGGTCTCCCGTTGGGGACAGGGTAACTCAGCTCAACCAACAGAAAAAGTATGTTAGATCTCAACAAAGGGGAAACTGCCTGAAGACTCTAGTGTAGTAAGCTAGGGAGAGGAATGTGATGAAGACCACTTGTTCTTCTTCTGTCTTCCTGGAGACTTTTCCTCCAGCAACCTTAAGTGGTGTTGGCTTCTTCCATATATTTTCTTGAAGTTAGAAACCACAGGTGCCCAAAGTCACTGAAAGCTTGAAGAAGACTATAGAAGACTGCGGCTCTCCCATTCTGGCCAACTTTGCCATGCCCTTCAAACAGGCCAGAGCATTCTTCTCTATCAATGAGGAGAGATTCACATACCAATAATTTGGGGACATGAGACACACCATAAGCACTTTGTAATTGCATTAGTTGGAGTACAGATAGAAAGCTTCTTCCAAATAGATCAGTAAGAATATTTGTGAAAAAAATCTGTTGAGAATAGCTATTTTTGAAATCTGAATGACTAAAAGGAAGTAGCCTGACATAATAGAGTAATGTACTTAGAAATGAGGAAGAATCTCCTCAGATATTTTCTAGCTATGTGACCCTGGAAAAATTGTTTAATCTCACTGTGCCTAAAGTCCCTTATATATAAAATGAAGGAATTAGACTGAAGACCTCTAGGATCACTCCAAGATCAAAATCTCTAATTCTGTGATCTGATCTCTCAGAGGTCAACAAAATAATTTAGTTGCTTCTCTACTTATTCCATTATTTCTCATCTAGATAATTATTGGGATATCCATAAAAATGGCAATAGTTGAAAATTCATTTTCCTAAGTGTATAAGTGTAGCCACATAGTTCTTCCCACTTTCGGATGGGAGGAAACCAACTCCAGATCACCACTTGAAGTGGTTGGGGGTGTTACGTAGAATTTTTCATAGAAGGCAAATGTAACACCCAGGAGAAAAGATGGTCTGGTGCAAATCCCTCTGCGATTTTTAGTTCTTCCTGGTTTGATAAGAGAGGAAACCAACTCCAAATGATCTTTGGAGTTAGATGGAAGGGGATGGGGACAGTTTTTGAAAGAAGGTCAATTTTGGGGATTGTGGGGAGGGAAAAAGAGAAAAGTACAAGTGAAGACACCAATGTATCCTTACAAAGCTGGTGAGCTCCGGATCAAGTTCCCTTTTTTACAGCTGCGAGGTAACTTTTTCATAAACAAGCAGAGGTGTGACTTTAGGAAGTTTTTTGAGGTGCTCATTTTCCAGCAGCTGGAGTGTTGAGGGAATACTACATAGGGAAAAAAAGTACGCTCCATCCCTACCTTACCTCTACTTAATTGTATAGTTTTAAAAAAATTTGTTAGATTGCATTTGCCAAATGTTTGATGATAATCATATTGATTTAAGTTCCCTAGTGACCTTTGGATAACAAAGGTGTAGAAGAACAATGGAAGCCACTCCTATCCAGGGGCCTTAGTTACAAAAAGTTCAAAAGCTAGAACCTCAACCTTTTGTTAAAAAGTTCTCTGAGGGCATAAGCATGAATTTCAAGTCTTTTCCTAGTGCAAAAGTATTCCCAAGTGGTCTGTTAGATTCTTGGAGCTAGGTAGGTTGTATGTGTGTGAATGAATGTGTGTTAATATGCATGTGTAGGCATTTCATTCTTCCAGGAAACTAGGACACCTACAATATAATAAAATATATCACTTTGCAATGTGAATGAACTGAATCAGAGCAGTGCAAATGCATACAATTTAGAATGTGTATCATTCGTAATCCACATTCTAATCCATAAAGTCTGGCGGTTTCTTCATCTGTATGATTACATGCTTCCATGGTATAAGCACTCCCTTAATCAAAATAACAGAAGTCCAAAAGGAAAGCAGTATGCTGTACTGGAAAGAAGATTGGAGTTGGTTTCTGGAAATCTGTGCTGTATAACTCACAGTTGGCATGGGAAAATAGACTTTCTATTGCTTATCTTTAAAAGTCCTTTCCTATCTCTGTGACACATTTTACAATATAATTTTTCATTAAAGGTTCCCCACAGCTACCGGTCAATAGAGTAACAATAACAATAATATAGAATTATGAGAGGCACTGTGGAAAGATTGCTAGAATGTAAGTCAGAGGACATGAGCACAAATCTGTGGTCTACCAGATACCAGTATCTTCTTGGGAAAATTGGATCCCTCTTGGTCTCAGTATCTTCATTTATAATACGAAATGTTTGGTTGTTGATTAATGAGATGATCTCTAAGGCACCAAAGTCCCTCCAGTCCGAAATTTAGAAGCCGAGTAGATCTATTATTTGGATGAAGAAATCTAAGACAAAGAAAATTAAGTGGAGTATTTTAGTCATAAAACAGCCTAGTTATAATGACAAACCTATAAAATTGTCCTCTTCACCTGTAACAATTTTATAGTAATACCAAAAGAAAAAAATACAAATACTCTCTTTCCTCCAAAAAGTAAGTTTAAAATTCAATAAATAATTATTAATAGTTAAAAATAAAAAAGAAAAAAAACTCACTGGAATATACTGACACACTTCTTTATTTCTTCCTATCCTCCTCTATACATCTTAATGTTATAATCACATAGCATGTTCCCTTTTGTTTTTAGTTCTCTGCCCTGACTGAAACTTCAGTCATGTATGGGGAATGGGGATAAAATTTGAACATATATTGAATAGTATTTTTTTTCAAATAGTCTTATTAACATTTGAACCATCTGGCAAAGAAAACTTTTCATGGAGAAGTGAGATGCTCAACTGTGCTTTTTTTTTTTTTTTAGTTAGAACTCAAGCTTTTGCTATTTTTGAAAAAGTCAAATAATCACATTTAATAATAAAACTTTAAGATAGACTTTGATGATGGGAGAAAATGATACTAAGGGAAGTAGAAAATAATTTCCATTAATTTTATACTTTCTCTAAATTAGTAAATATATTCAGTTTAGTGTTTCTATTTCCAGTTTGTCTGACTGCTACTTTAATTAAAAATACTGTTGCTGTCCAGTCTGTATTTAATATCTAATAAGAACTGTTTTACTCGATTTTAATCACTATTTTGCTCAATTAAGTTCATTTATAGCAATGCATTCAAACAGCTAAATGCAACAAACATTTCCTTAGTGCCTACTCTGTGTTATATATTTGGTGGAGGATAAAGTTGAATAGGAGAGAACCCTGCCTTCAAGGAGCATCCATTGTGTAGAAGATTAACAGGAGAGCTACACAGATACATATAACAAAAATTAGAATTTGGGCATTTGAGAGAGTTATGGATAAGTTAATTAATGTTTTATGATAATAGGCATTATGGAACATTTAGTATTATTTAACTTAAAAGGCAGAGTGTTTTTCTTTTTCTTAGCTTGCTACTATTCTCACCCCCATTTAATTTTTTTTTTTACTAATTTGTTTATTTACTTTTAGTTTACAACATTCAGAACCACAATCCCTTGATTTTCAAATTTTCTCCAACTCTCTCTCCTCCCGCCCTATGGCACCATGCAATCAAATATAGGATCTACAAATACCTTCATATTAAATATTAGTCAGTTTGTAGAGAAGGATTATAAGCTATGGAATGATCAGTGGGAAAGAGGAAACAAAACAAAACAAGAAAAAGAAAGAGAGCAAGCAGTTTGCTTCAATCTGCATTCAGACTCTGTGGGTTTCTCTCTGGATGTGGATATTTCTTTCCATCATCAGTCTTTTGGATACATCTTATAACCTTACATTGCTAAGAGGGGCCTAGTCTATCAAAGTCAGTTGTCACACTTACATTGTATCTGTAATTGTGTACAGATTTCTCCTGGTTCTGCTCTTCTCACTCAGCATCAGTTTTTATTTTTTTATGAATCTCTCCAGGTTATTATGAAGTCCATCTGCTCCTCATTTCTTATAGCACAATAATATCCCATTACATCCATATACCACAACTTGTTTAGCCATTCCCCAGGAGATGGGCATCCCCTTGATTCCCAATTCTTTGCCACCACAAAAAGAGCTACTAAAAATATTTTTGTACATACCGGTCCTTCTCCCATTTCTCTGATCTCTTTGGGATAAAACCCTAGAAGTGGTATTGCTGGGTCAAAGGATATGCACTTATCTGTATCCCTTTGGGCATAGTTCCATATTGCTCTCCAGATTGGTTGAATTAGTTCACAACTCCACCAACAATGCATTAGTGTTCCAATTTTTCCATATCCTCTCCAGCATTTGTCATTTTCCTGTTATGTCATTTTAGCCAATCTGGTCAGTGAGATGTCTCAACCCCATTTCACAGATGAATAAATAGATTGAGTGAGTTTTAGTTGCTTAACAAAGGTAAAATAATAATAAGTCATTATTTAAGCAAAGCTCAAGACATTTTCTATTTTCATATTTTCATCAGTGTTCTGCCTGAAACCTTCTAGCAAAGGTTTTTCTCAGTATTTCTCAAGACAGACCATCCCATTATAAAAGTTCTTTATTTTATTTAGCACAAGCCAATTAATCTCTAATATATAGTTTCCTCATCTGTAAAATGAGTAGGTTGGGCTAGATTATTGCTTACTAACTTTAAATTATTTATTTAAGCAATCCTCACAAATGGAAAACTCTTCATTGTATTAGGATGGAAGGAAGGAAGGAAGGAAGGAAGGAAGGAAGGAAGGAAGGAAGGAAGGAAGGAAGGAAGGAAGGAAGGAAGGAAAGAAGGAAGGAAGGAAGGAAAGAAAGAAGGAAGGAAAGAAGGAAGGAAGGAAGGAAAACAGGGAGGGAGGGAGGGAGAAACTGTCAACTGTCCAATTTTCTAATTAATCACCCTTTTATGGATTCCTCCTCCCACTTCCCTGTTAAGATAGATTTCTATAATCTACTGAGGATGTATATGCATTTGTATGTGTACACACACACACACACACACGTTCAAGCAATGCCTGCCTCCCCCCCCCCACCATTTCTCCTTTCAATGTAAAAGTTCTTTATTTAGTGCCTCTTGCATATGAGATAAAATTTCCCATTCTTCCTCATCTTCCCTCTCTTCACTTGTCTATTTTTTAAGATTATTATATCATCTACTCAGTCCCTTTCCTTCTGCCTACATAGAATCCTTCTAAATGCCCTACTAAAGATTTTAAGAGTTACATGCATTATCTTTCCATATTAGAATGTAAACAGTTTAACTTTATTTAGTCTTTGATGATTTCTCTTTCATGTCTGCCTTTTTGTGCTTCTCTTGAATCTTGTATTTGAAAATCAGATTTCCTGTTTGGTCCTGATCTTTTCATTTTGAATTCTTAAAATCCTATATTTCATTAAATATTCATTTTTGCCCAGAAAGATTATATTCGGTTTTTCTGAGTAGGTTATTCTTGGTCATAATCAAAACTCCTTTGCCTTCCAGAATATCATACCCTAAGACTTCCTATCTCTTAAAACTTTTAACATTGTAGCTGCTACATTTTGTGTCATTCTCACTGGGGCTCCATGATATTTGAATTGTTTCTTTCTGGAGGCTTTAAATGCTTTGTCTTTGACTTGAGAGTTCTGGAATTTGACTATAACAGTCGTGGGAATTTTCATTTTGAGATCTCTTTCAGTATGTGATTGGTGGATTCTTTAAATTTATATTTTACCCTCTAGTCTTAGGATATCAAGGCAGTTGATATAGTTTATTGTAATATGATATCTAGGCTCCTTTTTATCATGGCTTTCATATAGCCCAATAATTTTTAAATTAACTCTGATCAGCCTATTTTCTAATGAGATAATTCTTAATAATTTCTTCTATTTTGTTTTCTTCTTTTGACTTTTATTGTTTTTTGAAGGTTCATGAATCATTAGCTTCTACTTGCCCAATTCTAATTTTTAAGGAATTATTTTCTGGAGAGAACTTTTGTACCTCTTTTTTTTCCATTTAGACAAATTTTGTACTTCATTAATCAATTGACCAGTTCTGTTTTTAAGGTTTATTTTTCCCAGTATTTTTGTGCCTCTTTTATCAAGTGTTAATTATTTTCTAATATTTTCCTTTTATTTTCATTTCTCTATCCAATCTTTCCTCTCCCTCTTTCATTTGAGTTTGAAAATCAGTTTTCAATTGTTCTAGGAATTCTTGTTTGATTTGTGTCCTATTCACTTTTTTCTCCCTGAGGCTCATAGATATTTTGACATCATTGATTCTTGTTAGTTTATGTCTTGATCTTCCCTGTGGCTGTATTAGCTCTTTACTGTTTCCTCATATTTTTATTGTTTCCTCATTTTTATCAGCCTCTTTGTTAATATTGAATTATATGCTAAACTTAGGTGCTGTTACTGGCATAAGATTGGTAGGGAGCACTTTCCCAAGCTTCAGGTGATTTTACACTGCTATTTTTAGGGCTGATTCTAGGGATTTTGAAGTTTTCTGTGCTTCCAAGCTGGTATGATCAGGGAAAAGGTATTACAGTGCCCTACTGGTCTGTGCACTAGCCTTTACCCAGGAGGGGCCCCTGATCCCTTAAAATTGCAATCAATTCTACTCTTCAGGGCTCCTGTTCTCAGGGTTCCCTGTTCCACTCAGTAATTTCCATAGTGAACTCCAATGCATATCTCTTTATGCATTATCCACCAGCTTTAAAAGAAATAAACATGCACATGAAACCTAATTTTGTTTGTCTTTCTTAGAATGAACTTTTTTTAAAAGTTAGCATAGGCAATGGAGTTGCCAGACAGCATTGGTCCCATACCCAGTGCTAGCATAAGGGTTCCATGTAATCTCTTTCTTATCTGTTGTCAGATTCCCTTACTCTTTCTGGTTTGAGAAGTCTGTTGCTGCTATTGCCAATGCAAAATCCAGCAGCTGGTATTTCATTCACATGGTTCCTAGGTCAGCCTCCACCCATATATCCCTGATCTCTACATCTGACCTCCTAAGTTTTCTTGGGGTGGAAGAATATGGAAGTCTGACTTTTTTTGACTCTGCCACTCCAGAACTTGATTTGAATAAGTATTTTAAAGTTGTTTGCAGGAGAATGTTCAGACAGCTTACATGGAGTTCTTCCTCTACCATTTCCCTCGTTTACTTCGCAAGTAATTTTGGCTTCAAGCTAAATATGTTGAGATACTTCAGTCACTCCTCATATGACAAGGTTTCAAATACTAGCAAGTAATCAGGGCTCACAGAAAGTCATATAATTTTTTATATAATTTTAGAGCTGAAGAGAACTTATAAAAAATATATTTCAAACTATATTTTATGGATGAGAAAATTGAGAACCAGAAGAATTTGAAGGATTTAGCAAATTTCAATGTATCTGTAAATGGACAAAAAGACTTTCTTCAATAGTTCATGTAACCATCAGTTTGGGTTTTCTCTTCCTCAACACTGATCATGCCCAAACATTAACATCCAGAACAATTATTGGTCATATTTCTGCCCATAAATTATCCAACAAGTTTCTACTTAATAATTGGGAGGTTTTTCCATATCTTTTACTACTTTAATGTATTTGTACCATTTATTTTTGTAGGTCATACTTGATAACAACATATAAATTACTTATACTCAGAAGGAATCCTTCTATCATTCTTTGGTTCATCTGTAATTGTGATTCACCTATTACACCATTATACACTTTGAAACCATATACCATTCATTAGTAAAAATGTATTGGTGTTTTGTAAAATAGCTATTATTTAAAGCATTACAAAATTTCAAAATGTAATCCAGTCTAATTTTTTAATTTTATTAAATTTTAGATATGATTTAGTGTTGGCATAAATATACAATAGTTATATATGCACATACCTGCATATGCACATATACATATGAGCATTTGTATGTGTATACACACACACACATATTTGCTCTTGCCCTATTCAAATGATCTTATATCAGTGCACCCCAGTAGAATGTAAGTTTCTTAAATGTAGGAATTGTTTTATTTTTCACTACAAGCTCTGACTATGGTGCTTTGTCCATTATAAGAACCTAACATATTTCTTTTTTATTAAAGCAATTGGGGTTAAGTAACTTGCTCAAGGTTACATGGCTAGTCATTATTTATGTGTAGGTGCTCATTTTCTGAGGCTGGATTTGATCTCGGGTCATCCCAACTCCGAGGCCGGCACTCTTACTCACTGCGCCACCTAGCCCCCCCAGAACCTAACATATTTCTTAAGTGTAAATAGCATCTGTGATATTTTCCATTCTTTTGAAATCTTTTCCTCCTTTGAAATGTCTTAAAAATTACTTCCTGGGTATTTTGAAAATTGTATTGTCTTCAGCATTAATTTCTGTTCAATATTTCATCAAATACAACTGATTTTCATGACCACATCTTCTTAGGTTCCCTTACTATTTTCTAAGATCAGGTAGCAGAATGGTAAAGTCTAAATATTTCACTGTTGACATTACTTAAAATAAATTCTCATAGAAACACCAGAAAATCTGTTCCATTTCAAGTGTGTTTGTTCTCTCTTCCAGCTTTACATATTCATTTTTAAAATGATTTGGTTAAAACTCAATCAAGTTCTTTAGGCACATTTTTCTCTTCAAATGCTTTTTGAAGCAATAATATTTAAAATATGCTATCTTATGCAAATGAGCCCATGTTGCAAACTGGTATTATCTTTGGCTGCCACAACACTCAATTTTGCAAGAGTTTTCCTAGCTAATATTATGTATGGGCCTATTTGGCTTCTTTGCTTGGCAACTGTACTATATCAGTTAAACTTCCTTAATAAATGAAGATACTCAGGACTAATATCTTTACTTCAATCCATTTTCCATCTTTTAGAATCAATAATGAGTTTTCACAGAGTTTACTGCCTTCATAATTTGTGGTCAGTGACATTTTCTCTTCTTTATATTTTCTTGTACAGTAATCAAATAATGTGGTAGGGTGTTGTACTTAAATTAAAGTAGGTTATAGTTCACATACTACCTCCAATACTCACTAACGATATGACTCTGGCTATTTAAATTCAATAAGTCCAGGCAACTTACTAAGGACTTATCAAAAATAAATAGATCCCCATTGTGGTTAATAAAATCACAGCTCAATTCTTTAATTTGTTAAATGATTTTGACCTTTACTCTGATGAGTGAATGATTATTATTCTTCTGTGCCCTCCCCTTTAAAATATTTTTTTCTTATTTCTCTCTAGGAACAATCACTCCACATCCTAAGGGTCATAATCTCGCCATTATATTTAATTCTAGCTATTTCTCTCATTCCATTAATTTAATCAGTTGCAAATTTTGTTATTTTCATATCTACATTTTTTCCATCCAACCATTTTTCTTAACTCACACAGTCACTACACTAGTTCAGTACACCAAAATTCCAATACCACCTCATCACTCACTTTATGTTCTTGTCCAAATGGCCAATAGCTAGGACCCAGATTAATATATTTGCCGGAAAAGGTAAGCCAAAATTCTCTAGGTCTACACCATGAATTTCTTTTAAAATATTCTTGACTGATACTGTGTGACTGTGAAGAATTTACTTAGCTCTCTCTGTTTGAACTAGATGGCCCCTCATTACCCCCACTGTTGACTGATTTACCCTCAACCTTTCCTCAAGTACCCAAATACCTTTATAAAAGTGCAGTTTCTTGCTAGTCAGAGAGCAGTATTATCTTAATAATTCTTAATATTAAGATGCCCAAGGAGCAGACACGTGTAGACAAACACTATAAATTTTACTACCCTATTTCCTCTCTCTTTTCTTGTCCTCATGCAAATGGAATATCCCTATGGGCTTTGAACCCTATCTATCCTTTATGACACTATTTTTATAATTAAAAACAAAATAAATAGAAATGATAGCAAGAAAAACTATAATATAGGGTCCTTATTTTGTCCAAATATAATACTATCACAGGAAAGTTTCAGAATGGTATTTGGAGGGTTTTTTTTTTAATTTTTATTATTAGTAATATTCTTTTAAATGTCAAATTATATTTATAAAATAAATATGTAAAAGTGGGAAGGAAACCTAAAAAATGGAGGAATTGAGTGCTAAGTGGTGTGGTAGAGATTTTAAAATATAACAGGACCTCAAAAAAATAGAGAATTCTTTGAAAATGAAGATTTCATAAAGAGTTGAGCCTTGAGTTGGGTCTGAAAATGAATTATTTGAACAGGTAGGAAGGAAAGACATTAATTTAAATGGGGGCACTAACATAAGAAAAGATTCAAAAGTGAGGATAAGAACCATATTTTGTAGAGAAATGAGAATGAGGAAAAGCATTTCTCAAGGAAAGTAGCTTAATTAAAATGGAGGTCTAGTCTGTGTCCATGGAATAAGGGGAAATAAAGGCAAAAAAGGAAAATTTTAATGGGCGAAACAAAAACCATATATTGAATAGTAAGAAAACTTTTTTTTGGAGTTTGGTACAAATGCTTTTAACTTCTGGTTTACCTCATTCATTTCCGCCAGATTTTGAGTTACAATTTTTCCCCATTTTTCCCCTAGCCACCACCCCAGAACAGCAGGTCCCACAAGGTATCCCCTCATCCAATCTGCTCTTTCCCATATCTTCTCCCATATCCCCTTCAACTTTACCATTAGGGCAAGGTGAATCTCTGTGCCCCAATGCCTGAACATCTTAACTCCCAATTACATGCAAAATACTATTAATAATAGTATATATATATATATATATATATATATATATATATATATATATATATATAAATATTTAACTGTAAAACCTCGAATTTCAGATCCAATCCCTTCCTCCCTTGTCACCCTTTCCCTCAGGGAAGATGAGCAATTCAGTATGTGTTGTACATGTATAGCTATGCAAAACATTACCATAGTAGATATATTGTAAAAGGCTGCTTATAATTCCCTGCCACCCATCCCACCTCCCACCTGGTCCATTCCCTACTTTGATCCTGTCCCTCTTCAATAGTGGGTACTTCCAACCTCCCCTCTCCCCAGAAAGCCCTCCCTTCCATCACCCCCCCTCTCATCCCTTTTATTGTCAAAGAAAACTCTCCTGAAGACCTGGAATCAGAAGATAAAATAGTTATTGAAAGAATTTACCAGACTCCTCCTGAAAGAGATCCCAAATTGAAAACTCCAAGAAATATAGTAGCCAAATTCCAGAATTACAAGATTAAGGAAAAAATACTACAAGCAGTCAAAAAGAAAAAATTCAAATATCACAGAACTACAGTTAGGATCACACAGTACCTAGCAGCTTCTACATTAAAAGATCAGAGGGATTGGAATTTGATATTTTGTAGGGCAAGAGAGCTAGGACTACAACCAAGCATTAACTACCTGGCAAAACTGAGCATAATCTTTCAGGCAAGGAGATGGTCGTTTAATGAAATAAGGGACTTCCAGACTTTCCTGTTGAAAAAGCCAGAGCTCAATGGAAAATTTGATCTCCAGTTACAAGACTCAAGAAAGACATAAAAAGGTAAACAAGGAAAACACAGACTCGTACATACATACATGCACACACCCACACTCATGCACACATGCACACAACTTGCTATGCAACAAGAGCAAAATGTTCACATCCCTATATTAAGAGCTAATAACTGTCAACATTTAAATTTTTATGATTATCAAGACCTTCAAAAAGGTTATACATAGATAGAGGGTGTGGGTATGAATGAACTAACCTGAAAATTAAAAAAAAAACTTATTAAGCATATCAAAGAGATGGTAATGGAATACAGTATGGCAGAAACTTGGCACAGAACATTATCTAACACTATATACCAAAATCAAGTCTAAATCAGTGCATGATCTAGTTATAAAGGATGATCCTGTAAGCAATCTGGGAAAGCAAGGAATAGTTTACCTGTCAGATTTGTGGAGAGGGAAAGACTTTAGGACCAAACAAGAATTAGAGAGCATTATAAAATGCAAAATGGATGATTTTGATTATATTAAATTGAAAAGCTTCTGTGCAAACAAAGCCAATGTAACCAAGATCAAGAAAGAGGTGGGAAATTGGGAAAGAATTTTTACAAACTATGTCTCTGATAAAAGATTCATTTCTAAAATATACAGAGAATTGAGTCAAATCTGTAACAATACAAGTCATTCCCCAATTGATATATGATCAAAGGATATGAATAGGCAGTTTTCAGAGAAAGAAATTAAAGATATCTATAAGCATATGAAGAAATGCTCTAAATCACTATTGATTAGAGAAATGCAAATTAAAACAACTCTGAGGTATCACATCTCTCCAGTCAAATTGGCTAAGATGACAAAACAGGAAAATGCTGGAGAGGATGTGGGCAAATTGGAGCACTAATGCATTGCTGGTGGAGTTGTGAACTTATCCAACCATTCTGGAGAGCAATCTGGTATTATTCCCAATGGGCTATAAATAATTTCATACCCTTTGACCCAGCAATACCACTTCTAGGGTTATATCCCAAACACATCATAGAAGAGGGAGACCCATATATACAAAAATATTTATAGTAGCTCTTTTCATGGTTGCAAAGAATTGGAAATTAAAAGGGTACCCATCAATTGGGGAATGGATAACAAGTTGTGGTATATGTGTGTAATGGAATATTATTGTGCTATGAGAAATGAGGAAGAGACTGTTTTCATATTTACCTGGAGAGGCTTATACAAACTGATGCTGAGAACCAGGAGAAATTTGTAAACAATCACAGACACAACATATGTGTGATGACCAACTATGACAGACTGGACTCTTCTCAGCAATGCAGTGATATAAGTCAATCCCAAAAGAATCATGAAGGAGAGAGGTGCCTACATGCAGAGAAATAACTAGAAAGAACTGAGCTTGAATCTTGATGGAAGAAAACTAATTGATCTTTTTCTTTTCATTGTTTGGTTTTATTTCTTCTTTACCATTTTTCATCCCATCTAGTACAATAAGCCTTTGTAACTTGAATAATGTCTATTGTGAAAGTATTTGCAGATCCTATACTGGACTATATGCCATCGTGGGGCATGGGGGGAGAGAGGGAAGGGAAATTTGAAACTCAAGGAACTATGGAATTGAATCTTGTAAACTAAAGACAAATAATTTTTTTTTAAAAAAAGGAAACATGGGATTTAAATCTTTATGAATTTCTGGAATATAGTAAATCAGGTGACTAATCCCTTAGCACGCCATAGTAGTTAGACCTAAAAATCCCCTGGATTTGTGAAATGTTGGGGAAGTTACCATGTAGGGAAATAAGAGACCATTGTCCAGATAAAATTGGGGGCAAGAACAATCGTAGGTGGCCCTCTCAAAATTATAAATCAGGCTATATGTATATTTGTTCTTCAGTCATTTTCAGTTATGTCTGACTCTTCATGAGCCAATTTGGGGTCTTCTTGGCAAAGATAGGAGAGTGATTTTCCATTTTCTTTTCCAGCTCATTGTGCAGATGAGGAAACTGAGGCAAACAGGGTTAAGTGCCTCGCCCAGGTTTTCATACCTAGTAAGTACTGAGGCCAGATTTGGACTCAGAAGAGGAGTTTTCTTGACTCCAGACCTGGCACTCTATCCACTATGCCACCTAGCTGCCTAAATGTATATAGAAGGATGGAATTATTCAGTTGGAGGAGGTTGCTAGGGATACTGTTTGGGCCAATGCCTTATCAACCTGTCCCATAAAGGAAAAAGTTTATTGTAAGCCACTCAATTAGTTCAAACTACCCTACATTATTAACATCAAACATTGCCATTATCCTGGGTTGTTGCTGAGGCTTCCACTTTTATGACATCCCTAGTCATCTTGATTTTTGTCATGTCACTGTACTTAGATGATCCTGGAGGAGGGAGTGAGACTGATGTCTTTCTGCATCTCTGCATCACTTAAATCCTATTCACTCCTCCATAAAAACTTACAGGTATGTCCATTCAGTTTCTTCCTCTTCTAATTTGAGTTTTGGCCATAGGAAAGCCTCAATCCTTCTGAGGATTTGGATACTTAAAAAAAAAAAAATCCTGGTCTTTGGTTTTTGCATTGTGCTTCTAATTGTGACACTTGTGTCTTCTACTGGTCCTCCAGGGACCTCACCATTGGTGAATCCTTTAGGATTAGTTATAGGAAAAATCCTTTTATCAGGGTATTGTTAAGCCTCACTTAGTGTATATTCAATAGTTAAACCATCATAGTGCAGGTCAATGATAACATTTAGCTGATAAAGTAAACTGTATTTTATTGAGCTATATAAGTGAAGATCAATGGTTGGATGGACATTCCTTTAGTGATATAGAATGACACTGTAGATCAATTCCTTTATAACAATCTTATCATGTCCTTCAATCAAACTTTGCAAGATTGAACAGTTACATAATATCAAATTGTGCTTTTATTTGGTCTATCACAACTAGGTAGTAGAGTCCATTGAGAGAATTGGAATGGGCTTAAAGACCAGATTAGGTTTTAGCAACCCACCTTTCTTAATTGGATTGACTTCTTTGTGGAGGCAATATTTGGCTTGTTGTTGATAGCTTCCTAATAGGGGTGACATTATGGTCCAGTCTTTATTCAATGTCTTTATTAAAAGTCTGAAGAATTAGGGATTGAAATATATATTCCTGCATATTGTGAATCCAATTCAAATGTAGGAAAATTATTTTTTCCTAGTTTGGCCTTGTTAAAATCCATGCGCCTGATATTAAAAGCACTAGAAAGATTTTATCTATAAGAAAAAAAAAAGTGAGATGCATCTCCACCCTGAATATTAGGTTGACTTTTGCCTCTGGATGACTTGGGAAAATAATTGCACTGAGACTAAGAGGAGGACTTGACCATGGGGAGAGAGACTGTGAACTCTACCAATACAGAAGTGGTTAAGGTAAAGATGGAAAAAAAAGTGATGTCCAATTAATTCTTCTACCTAGTCAGTGGGTAAATGAGAGGAAATAAATAATTATATCTCTTCAGAAACTTGAGTATTATTATATACCAAGCCAGGAGGTGTTTTTTGTTTGTCTGTTTGTTTGTTTTTTACTTCATTGTAACTATCCCTTTGAGGAATAGGTGCCAGCTAAGGTATGGGAAATTCATAATGTATAGCAGAAGTGAGGAAGGAAGAGGTCATGTTAGTCCAATGAATAAGATGAAAGCAAGGTGTTATAAATCCAAGGCTTTCACTTTCAGATATTATTTTTAAAGAAATTTTGAAGCATTTGAAGAAATTCCCTTTGAATATGTCTGGTACTGGTGGCCAGTTTTCTGTCCCTGGTGGCCTTATCCTTCATGCTATCTTTGATAGGCCTTTGGTTCCTCTGTGAATTTCTAACTGGCTTGTGATTTAGTGATACTGACACTGGATGTGTTTGTGTTTTTGGCTGAGAACTTCTTGTTGTTGTTGTTTTTACCCATTTCTTGAGACCATATCTTAAGTCTTGTTCCATTTGACAATATTTTTTATTTTATTTTTTGATTCTTGTTAAATTAGAAATGAGTTTCAGGAAGATGGCCGAGTCGAAAGAGCACATCCAAGCCACTCTTACCCCAGATCACCTCCAAAATATGTAAAAGGGGACTCTGAACAACTTCTGGAGCCCCAGCACCCACAGACTGACACAGAGAAGCTAACCTCCTGCTGAGGACAGCCCCGCAGCCCTGCAGGAAGGACCAGCACAACACTCTGGGAGCAGGCAGTGCTCTGGGAGTCAGCAGCGCAGCGGGCAGCACAAGGAGAGCCGAATCCAGGTCTGTGTGGGCGGTTTTAGCCCCAGGGTGGCTAGACCAGCAGCCAGCTGGAGGGACCCCAGAACACCAGCAGCTGTGGCGATTCCAGAATTATCAACATAGACATGCCTAGGACAAACTGAGAGGTTAGTGCCCTATGGACTTTGGGACCGGTATTTGGGGAACGCGTCGGCTTCCTCCCCTGGGGGCTAGAAGCCATTAAGGAGACACGCCATTTTGTAGTTTTTAGAAGCAGCTATAGCTCCTGGCCTGCGAACTGTAGGGAGATACAGTGATCAGTCTTGGGGGGTAATCTGTCTTGCTTTAACCTCCCTGGATCTGGATTGTGGTCTGGGGGGGGGGGAGGTCGTGGGGCAGGTTTCCAGCTTGGCAGAAACGGAAGTTGTCCCCCACACATTCCGGACGAAAATTCCCCTGTCTGGAGGCAGAGCTGTAGTGTGGCAACAAGCCCAAAAGTCAAGTAATTAAGTGGCAACATGCCAAGGCAAAGGAAACAAATTAAACAGAAAAATGCAACCTAAGACTCTTACTTTGGGGGCAAAGAGGATCAAAGCATGGAACAGTCCAGAGGACTGTGAGGTCAGAAATCCTGCTCCAAAAGCCTCAAAGGAAAATATGAGCGGGTTGCAGGCCATAGAGGACCTTAAGAAGGACTTTAAAAATAAAATAAGAGAAGTGGAGGAAAACTTGGGAAGAGAAATGAGAAGGATGCAGGAAAAGTATGAAATGAGGGTCAACAGCCTGACTGAGGAAAACAACACCTTAAAAAATAGACTAACACAAATGGCAAAGGAGGCCCAAAAGGGCAATGAGGAGAAGAATGCCTTAAAAAGTTGAATTTGCCAGAAGGAAAAAGAATCAAAAGTTCACTGAGGAGACTTATTCCCTCAGAGTTAGACTAGAGCAAATGGAAGCTAATGACTTTATGAGAAATCAAGATGCGGTTAAGCAGATCCAAACAAGTGAAAGATTAGAAGGCAATGTGAAATATCTCATGGGAAAAACCACTGACCTGGAAAAGAGATCCAGGAGAGACAATTTAAAAATTATTGGACTACCTGAAAGCCATGATCAAAGAAAGAACCTAGAAGTCACCCTTCAAGAAGTTCTCAAGGAAAATTGCCCTGATGTTTTAGACCCAGAGGGCAAAATAGAGGTTGAAAGAATCCACCAATCACCTCCTGAAAAAGATCCCAAAAAGAAAAATCCCAGGAATATTATAGCCAGGTCCCAGAATCCCCAGATCAAGGAGAAAATACTCCAAACAGCCAGGAAGAAACAATTTCAATATTGTGGAAACACAATCAGAATATCACTGGACCTGGCAGCTTCTACACTGAGGGATTGAAGAGCATGGAATATGATATTCCAGAGGGCAAAAGAGCTGGGACTGAACCCAAGGGTCACCTACCCAGCAACACTGAGTATTTTGTTTCAAGGGAAAATATGGTCATTCAGTGGAATAAGAGACTTTCAAGCATTCTTGAGGAAAAACCAGAGTTGAATAGAAAATTTGACATCTAGACGCAAGAAGCAAGAGATGCCTGAGAAGGTAATCAGGGAAAAGAAATCAAAAGGAACTTATCAAAGTTAACCTATTTACATTCCTATATGGAAAAACAATAACTGTGACTGATGAAATCTTTCTCAGTATGAAAATAATGGAAGAAGCGTGTATGGTCATATGAATACATATGTGAATGTGTGTATATATGTTTACAGTTATATATGGATAGAGGGCATATGTTGAATTTGTTGGGAAGGGAGGATACTCAAGGGGTGAAATAATGAGGTGAGAGAAGAAAGTGGCAAGAGGAGATGGGGAGAGACAGGGTAGGGTAAACTATCTCATGTGGAAGAAGCAAGGGGAAGAGGCAGCAAGGGAGGGGAAGAATAGGAAGGCAAAAAGGCAAGACCATGTTCTCATTGAATTTAGTTCAGGGAGAGAATGACATACGTACTATATGGGATATCTCAACCTGAAGCAGAATAAGGGGAAGGGGGATGAGAGGAGGGATGATGGATGGGAGGGCATCCTTGGGGGGAGGGATTATAGAAGGGACTATATAAGAGGGACAGGATCAAGTAGGGAATGGACCAGGTGGGGGTGGGATGAGTGGGAGGGAATTATAAGCAGCCTTGTACAATATATCTACTATGGTAATGTTTTGCATAGCTAGACATGTACAACATATACTGAATTATTTATCTTCCCAGAGGGAATGGGTAACAAGGGAGGAAGGGAATGGATCTGAAATTCGAGGTCTTAAAATTAAATGTTTCAAATATAAAAAAAAGGCAACTAATATAAGACCCCATGCCATCTTGCCTCATAATTTCTCCATTTTCTGGGGCTATAACCACATAAAACATTTGGGAAGCATTATGCCATTTGAAGGGGCAGCCTATGGCTCAATGGATAGAGCACTGAGCCTGGAATCAGGAAGATCTGAGTTCAAATCCAGCCTCAGATACTTCCTAGCAGTGTGACATTAGCTAAGTCGCTAAAATGGATACATTGGATCCAATGGAGAAACAAATGACAAGCCATTCCAGTATCTTTTCTAAGAAAACCATAAAGGGGATCATGAAAAGTTGAGCATTACTGAAATGACTGAACAACAAGTTTCGTGATTTTTAGACCTCTCCCAGTTTCTTTTATTTTTATGTAATCCATAACTATTTCAAAGGGTTTTGATTTTTTTTTTTTGTACAGAGCTCTGGTCACTAAGGATATTGAAGGTGATTAAGTTAATACTTCTTAAATTCTTTGGTTTAACCAAGGAAAGGATAGGTTAGGGGCAAATTTGGGGGAAATCTTATATAAATCCATATAAAGAAGGGAGAATAGTTTCTCAGCTTTCAAAAATATTTCTTCCTGTTTAGACTGCTGGATTATGCTGGAGATATTCCTGTGAGGAGGGACCTTGAGGACAGTAAGTGACTTAGTGAGTTTCTGTTTATATTTCATCTTAGTGTTTGTTAGTATGTTAATTTGTCCCATGGATTCAACATCTACATATCTGTAATTTAATTTGGAGACAAGCATACACCTGGCCTAAATAACCATGAACCTCTCATTCCTTCATTTTAGGTTTCAGAGACAATGATGGAAATGCCACTCAAGGCAGCCACATCTTAAATCTTCCTGATCACTTTGAGAAAATAGCTCAGTGTTGCTGAATTTCAGTTTCCTCATTTCATCTTTAACATATGAGTTGACTTGGGGAGCCAAGATGGCCGAGTAAAAGCAGGAACTTGCTTTAGCTCTGCTCCAACCACCTCCAATACCTGTAAAAAATGACTCTAAACAAATTTTTGGTGCTACAGAACCCACAAAGTGACAAAGAGAAACAAATCTCGCACTGAAGGCAGACTGGCAGGGACAGGAAGGGTCTATCACACTGAGCTGGGAGTAGAGCACTGTCCTGGGTGAGTCACACTGGCCCAGACCTGTGGCAGAGACTACCTCCAGCAGACTTCAGGATAGTGAGTTACTGGCAGATGTGGTGGTTTCCAGACTTCTCAACCCATAAAAGCCAAATAAAAAGCAAAATATCAGTGGGGGAATTCTACTGGAACTGGGTGAGGGAAGAGTGCAGTCTGGCCCCTGCCCCCAGGATAGCAGAGGTGGCAGCAGCTGCAATCAGTGCCATGGTGGCTCCTTCCAGCTCCAGGCCTACAGATCATAGGAGGAGCAAGTGGCCAACCAGAGAGCATTTGCAGGAATACCTTTGCTGACAATGAGGCAGTATTATCTTGCTTTATCCTGATTGGATCTGAGTCACACTCTTGGGTGGCAGTCCTGGGGTGAGGAACACTAGCATGGCAGAGCTTGTTGAGACTGTGGAGTGGGAGTCATGCTCACAGTTCTTAGGCAGTTGCTTGGCAAAAGTTCTGACAACATCTGTGCAAAACCCCAGTAATTTGAGACACAGCACTCTCTACTCAGGACACAAAGTTCTACCATGACAAAGAGCTCAAAATGCAAGCAATTGGCTGGCAAGATGAGCAAACAAATCAGACTATAAAATCTTTTCAGGGGGATAAATAGGATCAAAACATAGAACCAAAAGAAGACAACAAAGTCAAAATGTCTGCATCAAAAGCCTACAAGAAAAATATCAACTGGTCATAGGCCACGGAGGAACTCAAGAAGGATTTTGAAAATCAACCAAGAGAAGTAGAGGAAAAACTGGGAAGAGAAATGAGAATGATGCAAGAAAATCATGAAAAGTGAGTCAACAGTCTGGCTGAAAAAATAACACCTTAAAAAAATAGACTAACTCAAATGGAAAAAAGGTCCCAAAAGCCAATGAGGAGAAGAATGTCTTAAAAAGCTGAATTGCCCAGATGCTCTCATGAGGTTTTTATATATCAACATGAATGGATTCTTTCAAACTTTGAGAAAGGAAATATTCAGCACATCTATCACAAGTTTAGATGATTTTTTTTGCTTTTTTGGAGGTGGGGAGGCAGGCCAATTGGGGATAAGTGACTTGCCCAACATTACATGGCTAGTAAGTGTTAAGTGTTTGAGGCCAGATTTGAACTCAGGTCCTCCTGACTCCAGGACTCTATTCACTGCTCCACCTAGCTGTCCCTAAATTTAGATGAATTGAAAGGAAATAATATACAAAGGATACACAGCTAGTCAAGCCCTATTAGCCACAGAACAATCATTTTTGTGGAAGGATGCTAAATTCTCAGATACATAGAATGCTTGTTCACCTATGGATTTCTTACCTTTTACAAATTGCAACCCAATTACATTATGCAACCTTTTTACCCACCCCATTTGTGTTTTATAATAGGGGAAGAAATATCTAAGATGGAAAAAACAATCTAGTCCAGATCAGTTGTTTCAGGGGTGATTGGCAGATCTCTAAGTATCATCAAAAATTTAATCATTGAACCTTATATGTATTAAATCTATGACACAATTATTAACTCATAGGCTAATAGGTCTAGGATTTTCCCCTCTTTTCTCCATCCATGTAGGAACATAATACAGATCACTAAGTTTATTAATATATGATATCTATCTATGTTTCTAAGAATGATATATACATATAGAATAAGAATTAATGAAAGAGAAAAGAAGGATAAACATAGATGGGAAAAATTTTAAGATAAATACAAGATGGAGATATAAGATAATTGGAGAAGATCATACACATAGGATATGAAAAAGCTACCACTACAATACAGTATACAGGAGATAAGAACAAATATACTGTCAATCCAGGGAGTTGCTGGTAAATGTTTAACAATTATCTCTCCAGAAACAGAAGTATACATAATACACTTTCCAGTTTAATGTGGTCTATTAATAGTTTTTCTAAGTCTAGACTAGCAACAAAATAACATATCAAATCCTTATTTGTAGCATTTGCAGATTTCTGGGATATAAATACTCACACCAAAAGTTTATTTAATAATTGACTCTCCAAAGCTTCTTTAAGTTCATTTGAGCACATCTCTGTTTCCACCATTCCAAAAAAAATTCCCTGATAATTTCTGGTTAAATACAGAGTGCCAATAATATTATCTTTGACTTTAACTATAGCACTAATAACTTTGCATTCCCTAGACATTCTCTGGACTTTTAGCTATACTATACTATCTACTCATTTTAATTAGAGAAAGACAGTTCCAGAAAAGACATAGAAAAATCAGGAAAAAATAGGATTGTAGGAAGAAATTATGAGTTCAGTTTGAGTTGTATTAATCTTAGGTAACAGTGGAACATCCTCATTGAGATGTCTAATCAGCAGTTTGAAATGTTAATATGATGTGTGGGAGAGAGATTAATATGAAACATCAGTATTTGGTTCTATTTTGCCAAGAGGCAATAGTTGAAATCATCAAAGTACATAAAAAATAAAGAAGAGAAAAAAGCCATAAATGTAAAGATTTGAGGAATTCTTACTTTAAAGTTATAAAAGAAGGAAGTGGATCTAATGAAGGCCATGGAGAAGGAAATAATTAGGTTCAAATAGGTTAAGTAATAAGCTCAAATTCTTTCAGCTTTCCAAAGTTGTATCATTTCATAGCTCCACATAAAATGTATTAGTGTACCTAACATTAAAAAAAATATTTTTGTACCTATCATTTACATTGACTGCTGACATTTTTGTCATATTTGTCAATTTCCAGTGTGTGAAGTGAAATTCAGGTTTATTTTGGTTTATATTTTTTTATCATCAGTGATTTGTAGCATAATGTGGTTGTAAATATTTTGCAATTCTTCTTTTAGAACTGTTTGTTCATATCTTTGTACCACTTTGACTAGCATACTTTTAATCACAAGCAAGTAAGATGGGCTATGTTATTGGTAGGACAGGGAAAATTCCAAAGTCCACTGAAAAGAGAAGGCTGATTTTATCAAAACTGAAATACTAATAGGCACACATTCCCATGTCTCTTGGTAAAACATTCTCTAAATATTAATTAATTGTTATTATATCTTTGAGGAAGAGCTACACTTATACCAGTGCATAGAAGTGATAATCTTCTAGATATCTTCAAACAAGAGATTCTAGAATCCAGACCAAGTATACAGACTGGTTAACTATCTTCATAGCAAAATCTGAAGGAGTGCTAGGCAAATCTCCCTGTTTCCAAACATCAGCCCTACCACATGCCTTTGCATCATTCCTTATCTATTATTTTAGTCTGTAAGATTGATCCATCTTCAAGACTCACCTTTTAAATTCTGTACATATCTGGAATGTATGATAATATCTTAATTATCTGTTAAAACCTTGGGAAGGATTAGCTAATACAAAAAGGAAAGCAATAATAAAAGGGCTACATCACACATAAATCAGAGAAGGAATGGTAAAAGGAGGTGGAAGAGTGGAGTGGAATAGGGAGATGGAAATGTATAAAACAATCAAATACGTTTACCTATTTTGCTAAGGGACCTGATCATAGCACTCCTTTATTGCCTTTTGTAATGTATTACATCTTTCATGGCCATGAAATTCTTCATTTTTAACCCAGATCTGTCATATTTCAGATCAAAAAGAAGTCTTTTTTCCCCTGCCTCAGTAGAAATGGAGAACTGTTATTGTCCTCTATATGAAATACTAATATACTTGAAGAATTATTAAATCAGCCCACAGGCTTGAATAATCAAGAGACTTTCTACAGGAACTGAATTATATATGAATGATCCAAGACCAAGGACTATTAGGTACTGGCATGATAATAATTAGTGATTTCATAGAACATTAATAATGCTTGAACTTTGGAAAGTCAATTATTCCACTGACTTTGATAAGTCTTTATTTTATCATTGTTGTTGCTCATTTGGGAGGGCAATGACATTAGGAAATAGAGAAAATATCAACCAAAATGATTATAATCAAAATGAGAAATGACAAACAAGTTTCTATCAAGATAAAATAAACAATGATAATGATTCAAAATGCTAGTTTTTAGTGGTGACAAAATCAAAGAGGGAATCATCCAAAAAGCATCAATTCTAAAATTCATGCTATAGGCTGATAATGTGAAAATCCAAAATTTCATCATATTGATATTCTAGCCATTAAGATTCTAATATAAAACTTACTTTAAAAAATGAATCCAATTCTATAGTGAAAATAGGTTTGTGAACAAGAGTTTTCTATAGTTTTTTGAACAAGACAATTCTAAAAAAAAAAACAACAAACCACACACATTGTGATTGAGTCAGTAGCCATGGCTTTACTTAATAGCAAAATGAATTAGTATTTTTTTCTCTTCTTGGGTAAATCCCAATAAAATATTATCCCTTACTCCCCACCCCACTTGCATATTTTCCTTTCCTACCAATATAAACCTGTGCTTAATGGAGAGTCAAGAATCCTATTATGAAAATAGATCTAAATCAATACTACATAGACAGTGCTTAATGATGTGAGGCAGCTTTTTCAAATACGTTTCCTGACAGCGTCCCATCCCTCTGGACACAAATTATTGGGAACACATCATGAAATGCACACTGTGATACAAAGAATGCATGCAGATGCCTATTGCTCGAGACTGAATTTAATCACCTCCTACTTGAGACCATTTGGCAGCTTTGGGAAAGTTTTCTCCTGAACCAAACCTCTGAAGCTGAGCTATTAAAGTGCTAATTAAAGAAAGTCCATGGAAGACATGAACACTGGGAGCCTGGAGTAATTGGCAAGAAAAAAGACAAGGTTCAAATATATCAGTTTATTTGCTCCTCCTGATTAGATTCTAATTTGAATACCAATATTTCTTATCATGCCAAGGTGCTTTGGGAGAGGTCTCAGCCTTTCTCAGTAGAATGGACAGCTCTTCACTGAAAGGGGTGGGGAGCAGCACATTTTTATTCCAAGTTTATTCTGACAATTCTGTTGGAGTCAACACAGAAGGAGGCCCAGGAAATTCTTTCCTTTTCACCCTGCCATGGCAAGTAAGAGATCAAAAATAAGTAAATAAATAAAAAATAAAAACCACCCTTTAATGGAATAGGTAAGTAAATTATGAAGTGAAAGTCATTCAGTAAACCCATTGCCACTGGAAAAAAAAAAAGATGCAAATATCTGAATAAATTTTAAGTAAATTTAAAGCATATGTTTACTTCAATCTTTTCTTAAGATAAAGAAAAGCATACTAGACAAAGATGCTTCTTTAAAATAAAGTTTAACAGGGGCGGCTAGGTGGCATAGTGAATAGAGCACCGGCCCTGGAGTCAGAAGGACCTGAGTTCAGAGCCGGCCTCAGACACTTAATCCACACAAACAAAAACCTAGCCGTGTAACCTTGGGCAAGTTACTTAACCCCAATTGCCCTAAAGGGGCGGCTAGGTGGAGCAGTGAGTAAGAGCGCTGGCCTCGGAGTTGGGATGACCTGAGATCAGATCCCGCCTCAGAAAATGAGCACCCACGCATAAATAATGACTAGCCGTGTAACCTTGAGCAAGTTACTTAACCCCAATTGCTTAAAAAAAATAAATAAATAAAGTTTAATTCCAACCTACCTTTCTGGACTAATCTTACTTTCATTCTTTCCACTTTTGCACTCTGAATTCAAGTAAGATAGACCCACTAACAGGAAGTCTATGTTCTATCTCTCCCCTCTGTCCCTTATATTTAGTCTTTTCCACATGTCTAAAATTGATTCTCTCTACACATTCACTTCTTACCATCCTCAAATTCTTTTGAGATTCATCGCAGGTGCTCTATCTTACATGAAGCCTTTTCCAATTCCTCTCTTTTCTAGAGTTTTTGCTCCTTCACTCACATTATATTACATTTCTCTTATCTGTGACAATAAAATGTCACCCCTGTAGAATGCAAGCTCCTTGTGGGAAAGGATGGTTTGTTTTGTTTGTTTTGGGGTTATATCCTCAGATGTTTGTTGATTTAATTTGAATTGAGCATTATTTGCTTTTATAAGTCATTTAAAATGTGGTAAATATTTGCAGTAAAAATGTGCTTTTATAATTTGATCCATTTTTGCAATTACTGATTTGGATAATATAAAATAATAGGAGATAGCTATAATCTTTCTCTGGAGGTCAATGATAAACTATGTAGGTAACTTTGTGGAAGTTCACCTATACGTTGTTCATATTCAGCCTGTAGAACAAAAAATAACAGGATTAACAGAGTATTACAACATAACTGTTGTAAACAAGTAAGTTATATGTCAACAAACATCAATATATATAACTAAAAATTTGAATCTGTAATTGAAATTGTCTCATTATCCATTACATAGTCAAAAACATGCTTAGAAACAAAGAAAATAATGGAACTTTAGAAAGATATGCATATACTTCCTAAAGCAGGCACCTTAAATATGGAATCATCATCCAAATCAGGTTGAAACTTGTAGATGACCTGTTAGACTAAGATATGCCCACTTATATCTTTTTAAACTTACCTTCATAGTATGTTTGATATTACATAGCAGTGTCAGATAGGCAGCTAGGTGGCATAGTGGGACTGAAGTCAAGAAGATTTGAGTTCAAATCCAGCTTCAGACATTTACTATCTGTGTGATCCTGGGTGAGTCATTTAATCCTGTTTTCTTCAGTTTCCTCATCTGTAAAATGAGCTAGAGAAGGAAATGGCAAAAACACTCCAGTATCTTTGCCAAGAAATCCCTAAATGGGGTCACGGAGAGGTGGACACTATCAAACAGCTGAGCAACAAAAAAGCAGTATCTGATAAGGATTTATACTGAATTTTATATTTTTCAAAATACTTCCACATGCATCAGTCAATTTTCTTTTCTCAGCTTTGAGGAGTAGACAGGTCAAGAATCATATTCATTTTACAGGTAAGGAAATTAAGTAGAGAAGGATTAAATAAAATTTTACTGTTACACAGTGATAGAGAAAATGGTAATTCTACTTATTCCTAATCCAGTGATCTTATACCTAATGCAATACCTTTTTCTCTCATTAAAATGCCTTATAAGGGTCGGCTAGGTGGCACAGTGAATAGAGCCCTGAGTTCGGAGCTGGCCTCCGACACTTAATCCACACAAACAAAAACCTAACCCTGTAACCTTGGGCAAGTTACTTAACCCCAATTGCCCTAAAGGGGCGGCTAGGTGGCGCAGTGAGTAAGAGTGCCGGCCTCGGGGTTGGGATGACCCGAGATCAGATCCAGCCTCAGAAAATGAGCACCCTCGCATAAATAATGACTAGCCGTGTAACCTTGAGCAAGTTACTTAACCCCAATTGCTTATTAAAAAAAATAAAATAAAATAAAATGCCTCATAATTACTAGATATATAACAAATATTTATTTAATTATCAAAGGAATTCCAGAACTCATCCAATTCTTCAAAATGGACCTAAAAGCCTTTGGAGCATGGTGTCAAACTTAAATAGAAACATATCTCTGGCAGCAGAATGCCTTAGAAGACCACAAATTTAAATTAAAATCTACACTGAGTTATTTTTTTTTTTAACTAAGCATATGCCAATAACATTTTAATCTAACTCCATACTCAGGAGTTTTGTCAGCTGCTTGTAGCTAGCTGGCCATGAGTGTAGCAGCTCTTTTTTGGAGAGTATCTAAAAATAGTATCCCTAAAGTATGTTCTTTCTATGCCTTCCTGTTAAGCCTAGAGCATACTTTGGGATTTTGGCACCTGAAGTGTTAAGAGGTGACTAACTTTACTAACCTAAGGGCCAGATTTAGGTAGTGTTCTCAGGAGTGATTGAAGAGAGGAGAGACTAGAGTGAAACAACTTGCAGTTCATTCTAAAATGGTGGGACACAGGAGCCAGGGAGGAGAAAAGCTCACCCCTTATATACCTTTAAAGTGAGCATGATTCAAGCATGACCTCCTCATCCACAAGGTTATGAACCAATGGAGTGGGGGGCCAAATCAGTCAGATCAGCTGCTGCTCATTAAGCAAGCGGTCTCCTGGGAAATGGCCTTGTGAGCTGGCAACTGGACTGTGGCCCTCAGCATATCCTTATCTCTACTGACTACAGAACAGCCTTGGAACCAAGAAGCCTCGAGGCAGTTCCTGATTCCCTTGGAACTCACATTGTCCTGTCCACTGACGTAAATTTAATTGGCAATAAGGGAGAGGGATAGGACCCTAGTACATTTTGAGGTTGGAATATTGGAACCGATTCATTTATCCTTTGAGTTCCTAGGCAAGGTATAATAAAAATCTTCCTCCCAAGTGATTTGTAGTCATGCTATGATCTCCTAACAGTGATCACTGATTGGGCTTAGCAAAGGAAGTGTTGAACATGCTTCCTTCACCCAAGGCACTGGCACAGGGATGGGTGGTGGAAATTCCCTCCCTGTTTAAGATAGAGTGTCTTTATCTTCCTCAATATAACCACTGTGAAAATTAAGCATGCTGCCCTCCATTTCAGCATCTTGGATCAAAGGAACATTCTCATTCTTTTATTTATATTGCTGGTCTTCTTCTACTATAAGCAAAAAGGAATGGGAGATTTTATGATCAGCTCCCAAATAATTTCACTTTTGAAGAGATTTCAAGCAAGAGAGAAAATTATTGTACTACCATTAAACCTCAAGCACTCAACCTAAGTTTTTGCACAAAGTAAGTGCTTTATAATTCTCAATGACTTGAATTGAATGAAAAATTGGCATAGATAAGATAAATTGAAAGAAAAAAACCCTACACATCAAGAAAAAAGCAGGAAAACGTGCAAAAAAAGATATGTGATATTAATGAATGATGATAATAATAGCCAACTCCTCTGTGAATATTAAGGTCTGCTTTGGTTTGATAACACCATCTATAAATATTGATCTACTGTTTTCCAGAGCATTGATAATGGTATCTTCTTGACCTTACAGAAATTGTCTAGCTTTTCAGAGGAACTAGTAAGGATGGATTAAACTTTAGCACTTATTAGCTAGCTAAGATTGACCTTTATGATCAGTTCTCTGTTACATATAAATTGGTGGCTTCAGCATGGTAGATTCTTAGACTTTCTCTTATTGATTTTTTTTTTACTCTTCTTCCATTCAAAACCTGTTTTCCCTTTACAACAAGGTAATGGAAATGCAAATTTAAAGATCTTCCCTGCCCCTAGCTTAAGTGCACCTGGAGCCTGTGGTGGGAGGCTTGTATTTCAGGAAAGCCCACACCTTGATACTTTGTGATTGGGCAGTGGGTCAAGAAGGTTGTTACATTCTCTGAGCCAGGAGAAGGCTATATAAACCCTGAGGAGAGGCTTTGCTTTGGGGCTCACTTTGAGAAATGTTGTGTGATTTGACCAGATGAGACTCTGGGCAGCCATTGAGAGCCCCCTGGCTTTGAAAACCCAGATGTTGATGCTTCCCTCTCTGGTAACTGTGATTTGGTGTTGATGTAATGTTGGGACAGTTTGGAAGCCTATCTGCCTGATCTGTCTGTTTCTCTGTTTTGAAACTTCTGGCTGTATATTCTGAAGTTCGGGGTGCTGACCTTTTACCCCTAAACTAGGTAAATGATATCTGTTTGATTAAAATAAGCTTGTTAACCCATTTTGAGTTGCTTTCTTTTAGAAAAGCTGATCTAAGAACCTGTGTTGGCAGCCACCCTGGGGATGTTGCTGTGCTTGCTGCTACTTAGATATAAATTGGTGGCTTCGGCATGGTAGATTCTCCTTAGACTCTCTCTTATTGAATTTTTTTATTCTTCTTGCATTCAAAACCTGTTTTCCCTTTACAACAGCTCAAGTGTTTACTTTTCTATTGACATAACTAAAGTTCTAGGCTAGTCCTTAAAAAACAACAGTAAATAAAAAAGAAAAACTAAAACCAGAGTAAGGGTTAAAAAAAAAAGAATTAAGATGTTAAGGTTATATGTATTAGTTTATAAGATTTGTCAGGGAGAAAGCGGCAAATTAGATCTTCATTCCCAAAGAGCCAAACATGTAAGGTTGATATTTCCAAAGGGAAATTTTAGGATGTGTGTTCATGTTTTCATCTTGAGACAACACAGGACATAACAGAATTAATTGCACAAAATATATTAATCTAAATAGGTTCAATAAATTTTCATTTTAAAAGCAATTTAAAATAAGACAACATTCCATTATTAAAATGCAAATACACACACATTTCAACGTCTGTTACCATGTTTATATATTTTCATATATACACACATTGGATTTTCCAATGAAGAATTATGTATATTCACAATACGCCTTTGTAATTGGAATAATGTCTAATATGAATGTATTTGCAGATCCTATACTGGACTATATGCTGTCATGGGGGGAGGAGAGAGGGGAATAAATGAAATTTGAAAATCAAGGAACTATGTAATTGAATCTTGTAAACTGAAAACTAAACTAATAAATTAATTTTAAAAAAAGAATTATGTACATACCCTATGAAATCAAAATAATAAATATGATCAATCTATGCATAACAAAAACATATTTAATTGTCCTAAAATATTACAACTAAAGAAATGCTTTACTAATATTCATAAGGAAATGTACAGGGATATAAAATAAAGATGAATCATCTAAATTGAATCATCTAAATATTGGTGGAATATATTTGATAAGACCAGCACAACCTCAGTGTTGATATATAAGAGTTTGGGGAGAAAGGTCGGGGGGCAGAGCCAAGATGGCAGAGTAGAAACAGCTCATCCAAGCCACTCTGCCCCCAGATTCCCCCCAAATTATGTAAAAGGGGACTCTGAACAACTTCTGGAGCCGCAGCACCCACAGAACGACACAGAAAAGCTAACCTCCCGCTGAGGACAGCCCAGCAGCCCTGCAAGAAGGACCAGCACAGCGGTCTGGGAGCCTGCAGAGCGCAACGCACAGAGCGCAGGAAGCGGAGCTGAGCGGAGCCCAGGTCCGCGTGAGCCCCAGGGCGGCAGGGCCAGCAGCCAGCTGGAGGAACCCCAGAACACCAACAGCCGTGGTGACTCCAGAATTATCAACATAGACATGCCTAGGACAAAGTAAGAGGTTAGTGTCCTATGGAATTTGGGACCTGTTTTTGGGGGAATGCGTCGGCTCCCTCCCCTGGGGGCTAGAAGCCGCTGAGGAGACACACCATTTTGTAGTTTTCAGAGGCAGCTCCAGCTCTTGGCCTGCAATTAATTGTAGGGAGATCCAGCGATCAGTCTTGGGGGGTAATCGCTCTTGCTTTAACCTCCCTGGATCTGGATTGTGATCTAGGGTGGAAGTCGTGGGTGGGTTTACAGCTTGCCAGAAACGGAAGTTGCCCCCACACGTTCAGGACAAAAATTCCTCTAGCTGGCCTTAAAGCCATAGTGTGACAACAAGCCCAAAAGTCAAGTAATTAAGTGGCAACATGCCAAGGCAAAGGAAACAGAAAAATGCAACCCTAGACTCCTATTATGGGGGCATAGAGCGGGAAAAGGACTGTGAGGTCAGAAGTCCTGCTCCAAAAGCCCCAGGGGAAAACATGAGTGGGTTGCAGGCCATAGAGGACCTTAAGAAGGACTTTAAAAATCAAATAAGAGAAGTGGAGGAAAAATTGGAAAGAAAAATGAGAAGGATGCAGGAAAAGTATGAAATGAGGGACAACAGCCTGACTGAGGAAAACAACACCTTAAAAAATAGACTAACTCAAATGGCAAAGGAGGCCCAAAAGGGCAATGAGGAGAAGAATGCCTTAAAAAGTCGAATTTGCCAGATGGAAAAAGAATCTCAAAAGTTCACTGAGGAGATTCATTTCTTCAGAGTTAGACTGGAGCAAATGGAAGCTAATGACTTTATAAGAAATCAAGATGCTGTTAAGCAGATCCAAACAAATGAAAGATTAGAAGGCAATGTGAAATATCTCATGGGAAAAACCACTGACCTGGAAAATAGATCCAGGAGACACAATTTAAAAATTATTGGACTACCTGAAAGCCATGATCAAAGAAGAACCTAGAAATCACCCTTCAAGAAATTCTCAAGGAAAATTGCCCTGATGTTTTAGATCCAGAGGGCAAAATAGAGGTTGAAAGAATCCACAGATCACCTCCTGAAAAAAGATCCCAAAAAGAAAACTCCCAGGAATATTATAGCCAGGTTCCAGAATCCCCAGATCAAGGAGAAAATACTACAAGCAGCCAGGAAGAAACAATTTCAATATTGTGGAAACACAATCAGAATAGCCCAGGACCTGGCAGCTTCTACACTGAGGGATCGAAGGGCATGGAATATGATATTCCAGAGGGCAAAAGAACTGGGAATGAACCCAAGGGTCACCTACCCAGCAAAACTGAGTATTTTGTTTCAGGGGAAAATATGGTCATTCAGTGGAATAGAGGACTTTCAAGCATTCTTGAGGAAAAAACCAGAATTGAATAGAAAATTTGACATCCAGACACAAGAAGTAAGAGATGCCTGAGAAGGTAATCAGGGAAAGGAAATCAAAAGGAACTTATCAAAGTTGAACTATTTACATTCCTATATGGAAAAGCAATAACTGTGACTGATGATATCTTTCTCACTATGAAAATAATGGAAGAAGGGTGTGTGGTCATATGAATACATATGTGAATGTGTGTGTATATGGTTACAGTTATATATGGATAGAGGGCATAGGTTGAATTTGTTGGGAAGGGAGAATACTCAAGGGATGAAATTATGAGGTGAGAGAGGAAAGTGGCAAGAGGAGATGGGGAGAGACAGGGTAGGGTAAACTATCTCATGTAGAAGAAGCAAGGGGAAGTGATTGCAAGGGAGGGGGAGAATAGGAAGGCAAAAAGGCAAAACCACATTCTCATTGAATTTGGTTCAGGGAGAGAATGACATACATACTAAATGGGATATCTCAACCTGCAGCAGAATAGGGGGAAGGGGGATGAGAGGAGGATGATGGATGGGAGGGCATGCTTGGGGTGGAGGGGAGGGAGGTTGGAAGTACCCACTATAGAAGAGGGACAGGATCATGTAGGGAATGGACCAGGTGGGGGGTGGGATGAGTGGGAAGGAATTATAAGCAGCCTTGTACAACATATCTACTATGATAATGTTTTGCATAGTTAGACATGTACAACATATACTGAATTACTTATCTCCCAAGAGGGAATGGGTGACAAGGGAGGAAGGAAATGGATCTGAAATTCGAGGTCTTAAGATTAAATGCTTCAAATATATATAAATACTATTATTAATACTCTTTTGCCTATAATTGGGAGATAAGATGTGCAGGTATTGGGACACAAAGATTCACCTTCCTCTAATGGAAAAGTCATAGGGGGTTTGGGAGAAGGTATGGGAGAGAGCAGATTGGAGGAAGCGATATCTTGTGGGACTTCTATTCTGGGAGGTTGGGTAGGGGAATAACTGGGGGAAAATGAATGTCACACAAAATCTGGTGGAAATGAATGATGTAAAACAGAAGTTAATAAAGCATTTGTTTAAAAAAATAGTAAAAAAAAAGAGTTTGGGAAATTCACATCTTATACAGTTGTTTTTTCCCTCATTGTTTTATTTATGCCACTCGAGAAAGCAATTCATAAATATTTCTCTTGAAACGTATTTTCTTTTTTTAGGGTAACTGGATAACTATATTTAAATTATTTGAAATACACTTTTCTAAACTAGGGCCTACATCTAACTATCTTGAGCATTTTCTTTCTTGGTTAGTATGAAGTCCTTCTATATTGCGTCACTGAGGGTCTGTCATTTACCAATTTTCCCCTGGCCATCTGCCTTTCTTCTAAATGAGCATAGTAGTTGCCTTTGGAATTTTTTCCCAGTCTTAAACATGAAAATATCATAAAGTTAAGAATTTAATAATATTTTGTTTTTAGATGAATGATGTTGGAATTGTAGTTGAATTCTTCTCTAGAATAGCTTCTTTTCAAGCTATTAAAAAATCTACACTAAGCAAATATCTATTTTTCCTGAGCACTTAAGAAATCTGTGATATGTATGTAACATGTAAAAATATTTATTCATAGTAATTTTCTCTTTTCAATTATTGAGAAATTTTGAGAGGCATCATGGCATAGTGGTAAGACCCCTGGGTTTGGAGTAAGAAGGCCTGATTTGAGTTTCTGTTCTGCTGCTTATTAAGTAGGGTATATGGGTAAAAATTTTTACCTCTCTTTGCTTCAGTTTCCTCATAATAAAATAGGATTAGCAATATTTTTTATTAAGAATAGTATTGTTCCAATTACATGTAAAATAACTTTTAACATTTGGGTGTTTTTTGAGCTCCAAATTAATTGTCTCTCTCCTTCATTCCTACCTCCCCACTTGTAAAGAAAGCAAACAATTTCATATACATTATATAAGAGAATATATTATATGAGAAGTGGGTGTGATAGTTATTATATGTGCGCAGTAATGAAAAATATATTCCATGTAAGTTATGTTAAAAATTATGTTACATTAAAGAAAATACAGATAAAAATGAAAAATAAAGAAATTGACAAAGAGAGTTTGTTTTGATCCCCAATCAAAGTCCATCATTTCTTTCTCTGGAGGTGCACAGCATTTTTCATCATAAGCTCCTCAGAATTCTCTTGGTTCACTGTATTTCTGAGAAAAAATAAGTCATTCACAGCTAATCATCATATAATTTTGCTGTAACTATACAATGTTCCCCTGCTTTTCCTCACTTCAGTTCATGTAAGCCTTTTCAGGTTTTTCTTAAAGCATGCTGCTTGTCATTGGTTATAGTGCAATATTATTCCACCACAAACATATACCACAACTCGTGGAGCCATTCCCCAATTGATGGGCATCCCCTAAATTTCTAATACTTTGCCACCACAAAAAGAGCTGCTATAAATATTATTGAACAAGTAAGTCATTTTCCTCTTTGTTTTTTTTTTCTTTTTTATCTCTTTTGGGATACAGACCTAATAGTGGTATTGCTATGTCAAAGGGTATGCATGCTTTTATAACCCTTTGGGTATAGTTCCAAATTGCCCTATAGAACAGTATAATCAATTCATAACTCCAGAAAAAGTACTACAATGTCTCATTTTTCCCACATCCCCTCCAAAATTTCTCATTTGCCTTTCTGTATTATTATCTAATCTAATAGGTATGAATTAGTACCTCAGAATTTTTTTAACTTGCATTTCTCCAATCATTGGTGAGCTATTTTGTCATATAGCTGTAATTACTTCATCTGAAAAATGATGATATCTATTGATCATTTATTAGTTGGTGAATGGTTTGTATTTTTATAATTTTGACACAGTTCTCTATGTGTTAGAGAAATGAGGACTTAGAGAAAATTGCTTCAATTATTGTTCACAGTCACTATTGCTAACTATATTTTCTTCCATCTTTTTCTCCCTACCCCCATTTATTCCATTCTCTTCCTCTTTCACCCTGTCCCTCCTCAAAAGTGTTTTGCTTCTGATTATCCCTTCCTCCAAATTGCCCTCCCTTCTATCACACCCACTTCTCTTAGTGCCTTTACATTCTATTCTCCTGTAAGGTGAATATACCCCATTACCAAGGCATCTTAGTTACAAAGAAAAACAATTTTAACATTCATTTTTAAAACTTTGAGTTCCACATTCTCTCACTTTCTCCCTCCCTACCCACCCTCATCGAGAAGGCAAGCAATTCCATATGGGTTATACATGAGCAGTCATGCAAAACACTTCCATAATAGTCATGGTATGAAAGACTAACTATATTTCCCTCTATCCTGTCCTGTCCCCCATTTATTTGATCCTCTCCTTTCACCTTTTCCCTTCTCAAAAGTGTTAGCTTCTGCTTACCCCTTCCCCCAATCTGCCCTTTTTTCTATCACCTCCCGTCTTGTTCCCTTCACCCATACTTTCTTGTAGGGTAAGATAAATTTCCATACCCAACTGAGTGTGTATGTTATTCACTCTTTAAGCCAATTCTGATGAGAGTAACATTCACTCATTCCTGTTCACCTCCTCCTTCTTCCCCTCTAATGTAAATGTTTTTCTTGCTTCTTTTACATGAGATAAATTACCCTATATAAAATACCCTATAAATTACCTATGAAAAAGGTCTTATGAGTTACAAATATCATCTTTATGTGTAGGAATGTAAACAGTTTAACTTTAATAAGTCCCTAATGATATTATTTTCCTGTTTACCTTTTCATGCTTCTCTTGAGGTTTATATTTGAAAGTCAAATTTTCTATTTAGCTCTCATCATTTTCTCATGAATACATTAAATTCCTCTATGTCATTGAATATCAATTTTTCACTTCGTGTATTACACTCAGTTTTGCTGGCTAGATGATTCCTGGTTTTAATCCTAGGTCCTTTGCCTTCCATAATATAATATTCCAAGCCCTCTGACCCCTTAATATAAAAGCTGCAAAATACTGTGTTATCCTGATTGTGGTTCCACAATACTTGAGTTGCTTCTATCTGGCTGCATGCAATATTTTCTCCCTGGCCTGGGAATTCTGGAACTGGTCTATAATATACCCAGGAGTTTTCATTTGGGGATTTCTTACAGAAGGTAAATGAATGGTGAATTCTTTCCATTTCTATTTTACCCTCTGGTTCTAGATAATTTCTTGAAATATGATGTCTAGGCTCTTTTTTTATCATGGTTTTCAGAAAGTCCAATTTTTTTTCAATTATCTCTCCTGAATCTATTTTCCAAATCAGTTGCTTTTCCAATGAGATATTTTGAATTATCTTCTATTTTTCATTCCTTTGGTTTCATTTTATAATTTGTATGTTTCTCATAGAGTTATTAACTTCCATCTCCTCCATTCTAATATTTAAGGAATTAGGGGTTTTTCACTTTTTGGAGGGGAGAAAGTAGGGCAAGTGAAGACATTGGTATATATTGGTTTCCTGGTTCTGATGACTTAACTATGCCTAAGGTTTTAAAATTCGAGGTTTTAAAAATAAATGTTTCAAACATATATAAATACTATCATTAAAACTATTTAACATGTAATGGGGAGATAAGATGTTCAGGCATTGGGGTACAAAGACTCACCTCGCCTTAATGGTAAAGTTGAAGGGGGTACGGGAGAAGATATGGGAGAGAGCCGATTGGATGAGGGGATATCTTGTGGGACTGCTATTCTGGGGTGGTGGGTAAGGGAAAAAATGGGGAAAATTGTAACTCACAATCTGGTGGAAATGAATGATGTAAACCAGAAATTAATAAAGCATTTACAAAAAGAAAAAAAAATAATTCTTAAATTATCTCTCCTGGAAATATTTTCCATTTCAGTTCTTTTTCCCAGTGAGATATTTCACATTTTCTTCTGTATTTTTTTTTTTAAAGCAATTGGGGTTAAGTAACTTGCTCAAGGTTACACGGCTAGTCATTTGATTTATGCGTGGGTGCTCATTTTCTGAGGCCGGATCTGATCTCGGGTCATCCAAACTCCGAGGCCGGTGCTCTTACTCACTGCGCCACCTAGCCGCCCCTTCTTCTGTATTTTTATTCTTTTAAATTTCTTTAATTGTTTCTTGATGTCACATGGAGTCATTAATTTCTAATTACCCAATTATACTTTTTTTTTTTAACAAATGCTTTATTAACTTCTGGTTTACATCATTCATTTGAGCCAGATTTTTGAGTTACAATTTTTCCCCATTTTCCCCTACCCACCACCCCAGAGAAGCAGTCCCACACCAATTATAATTTTCCTTCGATGAGATTTTTGTCCCCCCTCTTCCATTTGTCCAATTCTATTTTTTAAATGCTTTATTAACTTCTGCTTTACATCATTCATTTCTGCCAGATTTGAGTTACAATTTTTCCCCATTTTTCCCTCAACCACCACCCCATAATAGCAGTCCCACTTCCATTCCCTGCCTCCCTTGTCACCCATTCCCACTGGGAAGATAAGCAATTCAGTATATGTTGTACATGTATAGCTGTGCAAAACATTACCATAGTAGATATATTGTAAAAGACTGACTATATTTCCTTCCTGCCCATCCCACCCCCAACCTGGTCTAGTCCCTACTTTGATCCTGTCCCTCTTCAAAAGTGGTTGCCTCCAACCTCTGCTGCCCCCAGGATGCTTTCCCCTCCATCATCCCCCTATCATCCCCCTCCCCCCTACTCTCCTGCAGGGTGAGATATCCCATTTAGTAAGTATGTCATTCTCTCCCTGAGCGAAATTCAGTGAGAATATGGTATTGCCTTTTTGCCTTCCTGTTCTTACCCTCCCCTGCAACTGCTTTTTCCTTGACTCTTCTACATGAGATAGTTTACCCCCCATCTCTCCCCATCTCCTCTTGCCACATTCCTCTCTCACTTCTTAACCTTACCCCTTAAGTACCATCCCTTCCCACCAAATTCAACTTGTGCCCTCTATCCATGTATAACTGTAAACATATATACACACATTCACATATGTATTCCTATGCTCATATACCCTTCTTCAATATTTTCATACTGAGAAAGGTTTCATCAGTCGTAGTTATTGTTTTTCCATCTAGGAATGTAAATATTTCAAATTTGATAAGTATCTTTTGATTTCTTGTCCTTGTTTACCTTCTCAAGTTTCTATTGCTTCTTGTGTCTGAATGTCAAATTTTCTATTCAACTCTGGTTTTTTCCTCAAGAATTCTTGAAAGCCCACTATTCCAGTGAATGACCAAATTTTTCCCTGAAACAAGATACTCAGTTTTGCTGGGTAGGTGATTCCTGGTTTTAATCCTAGGTCCTTTGCCCTCTAGAATATCATATTCCATGCCCTTCTATCACTCAGTGCAGAAGCTGCAAGGTCCTGTGCTATTCTGATTTGTGTTTCCACAATATTGAAATTGTTTCTTCCGGGCTGCTTACAATATTTTCTCGTTGATCTGGGAATTCTGGACCATGGCTATAATATTCCTAGGAGGTTTCTTTTTGGGATGTTTTTCAGGAGGTGATCTGTGGATTCTTTCAATCTCTATTTCGCCCTCTCGGTCTAAAACATCAGGGCAATTTTACTTGAGAGTTTCTTTAAGGATGATTTTGAGGTTCTTTCTTTGATCATGGTTTTCAGGTAGTCCAATAAATTTTAGATTATCTTTCCTCAATCTATTTCCAGGTCAGTGGTTTTTCCCATGAGACATTTCACATTACCTTCTATTCTGTCAATTGCTTGGATCACTTCTCTTATTTGGTTTTTAAAATCCTGCTTAAGGTTCTCTATGGCCTGTAACCTGCTTGTATTTTCATTTGGGGCTTTTGTTGCAGGATTTCTGACCTCGCAGTCCTCCTCCTATTCCATGGTTCGATACTCTTTGACCCTAAAATAGGAGTCTAATGTTGAATTTTTTTGTTTATTTTGTTTCATTTGGCTACACATGTTGCCACTTAATTACTTAACTTTCAGGCTTGTTGGAACAGTAGGACTCTGCCACCAAACAGGGGAGCTTCTGTCCCAAACATTGCAGTCTTCTCAACTGCTGGAGGTATTAGTTGGGTGCCCTCCCTGAAGCCCCCATACACTCTGGCAAGTTGGACACACACCCCAAGACCTCTACCCCAGACTGCAATCCAGATCCAGGGTGGTTAAAGCAATAGTGATTACCTGCCAGACTGATCGCCGGATCCCCCTACAGTTCACAGGCCAGGAGCTGAAGCTTCAACTGAAGCTGCAAAATGGTGGCTCTTTAGTGGCTTCTCACCCCCAGGGGAAGAAGCTGATGAGTTCCCAAATACTGTTCCAAAAATCCATAGGCAATAAACTCTCACTTTGTCCCAGGCATATATGTGTTGATAATTCTGGAATTGCCACAACGGCTAGTGTTCTGGGGTCCCTCCAGCTGGCTGCTGGTCCAGCCACCCTGGGGCTAAAACCTTCAACTCACTCAGTCCTGGGCTGGGCTCCCAGAGGTATGCACTGGCTGATCGCAGAGTGCTGCACTGGTTGCTCCCTGCTGGGCTGCCAGGCTGTCCTTATCGGGAGGTTAGCTTCTCTGTTTAATTCAGTGCGTGCTGGAGCTGCAGAGGTTGTTCAGAGTCCCCTTTTACATGATTTTGAAGTGGTGTGGGATGGAGTGCAGTGAAAGTGCTCTTTCTACTCTGCCATCTTGGCTATTTCCCTGTCCAATTCAATTTTCAAGGAGTTCTTTTAATGATTATTTTACATCATTTTAAAAATAATTTGGCCTATTCTGCTTTTTATGCATATATATATATATATATATATATATATATATATATATATAGTTATACATATAGTTATATAGTTATACACACACACACACACACACACACATATATATATATATAAATATAAATAAATATATTTGGGTATATATGTGGGGTATATATATATATATATATATATATTTGTGTATTTGTGTATATATATACATGTGTATACATATAAATACATATACACATACACACATTTGTGTGTATCTATGTGTATGTGTGTGTGTGTATTCAATTATGCCAATTTTGATTCTTAAGAAATTCTTTAGCAGATATTTTTTCCCATTTTTTATCACTTGGCCTTTTAAGGTGTTATTTTCTTCAGTATTTTTAGTGCCTCTGTTACTAGCTATTGACTCTTTTTGATGATTTCCTTGCATCACTCCTACATTTTTCTGCAATTTTTCTTCTACCTCTCTTATTTGATTTTTTTTTTTTTTTTGCTTTTTGGAGGGCAGTTGGGATTGGGATTAAGTAACTTGCCCAAGGTCACACGACTAGGTTTTTGTTTGTGTGTGTTAAGTGTTTGAGGCCAGATCCGAACTCAGGTCCTTCTGACTCCAGGGCCGGCACACTCCTCACTGCACCACCTATCCGCCCCATCTCTCATTTGATTTTTAAAATTCATTTTGATCCTGAGACTAATTCATATTTCTATTTGTATTTGGATGTAACCTCTTGGACTTTGTTGTCATCTTTGAAGTTTGTATTTTGGTCTTTTCTATCACCATAGCAACTTTATATGGTCAGTTTCTTTTGCTCTTGTAGCTAATTCATTTTTCCAGCATATTTCTTGGATTTTAGCTTTATCTTATAGTTGATCTCTGCTCTCAGTTGGAGGGAGCACTATTCCAAGCTTCAGGTTTCTGAAGCCTTTTCTGCATCTATTGAGATAATCATGTGGTTTCTGCTAGTTTTATTGTCGATATGATCAATTATACTGATGGCTTTTCTAATATTAAACCATCCTTGCATTCCTGGAATAAATCTGACCTGATCAAATTGTATTATTCTTGTGATAAGTTGTTGTAGTCTTTTAACTAATGTTTTATATTAAAATTTTGTATCTAGATTCATGAGGGAAATTGGTCTATAATTTCTTTCTCTGTTTTATCTCTTCCTGATTTAGGAATCAGTACCATATTTGTGTCATAAAAAGAATTTGGTAGGACTCCTCCTTCACTATTTTCCCAAATAGTTTGTAGAATATTGGAATCAATTGTTCTTTAAACATTTGATAGAATTCACTAGTAAACCCATATGGCCCTGGGGTTTTTTTTCTAGGGAATTCATTGATGGCTTGTTTGATTTCTTTTTCTGAGATGGGCTTATTTAGGTAATTCACTTCCTCTTCAGTTAATCTGGACAACTTGTATTTTTGTAAATATTCATCCATTTCACTAAGATTGTCATATTTATGTGCATACAATTGGGAAAACAATTCCTAATTATTGTTTTGATTTCCTCTTCATTGGAGGTAGATTCACCCTTTTCATTTTTGATACTCATAATTTGATTTTCTTCTTTTTTTATCATATTGACTAAGGGTCTATCAATTTTATTGGGTTTTTTTTCATAAAACCAGCTCTTAGTTTTATTTATTGATTCAATACTTTTCTTAATTTCAATTTTATTAATCACTCCTTTGGTTTTCAATATTTCTAATTTAGAACTAAATTGGGGATTTTCAATTTGTTCTTTTTCTAGTTTTTTCAATTGCATGTCCAATGCATTGACTTCCCTTTTCTCTAATTTATTCATGTATGCACCCAGGGATATAAAACTTAACCTAAGAATTGCCTTTAATGCATCCCACAAATTTTGGTACGTTGTCTCATTATTATCATTCCCTTGAATGAAATTACTGATTGTTTCTATAATTTCTTGTTTGACCCACTCATTCTTTAGGATTAAATTGTTTAATATCCAATTACTTTTTAGTCTTTCTTTCCATGGCCCTTTATTCCATATAAGTTTTATTGCTTCATGATCTGAGAATGATGCATTTAATATTTCTGCCTTTTTGCCCTGAATTGTGAGGTTTTTATGCCCTAGTACATGGTCTATTTTTGAGTATATACCATGCACCACTGAGAAGAAAGTAAATTCCTTTTTGTCCCCATTCACTTTTCTCCAGCAATCTATCATATCTAGTCTCTCTAAAATTCTATTCACCTCCTTAACTTCTTTCTTGTTTATTTTGAGGTTAGATTTATCAAGTTCAGAAAGGGGGAGGTTAAGGTCCCCACTAGTATAGTTTTGCTACCTATTTCTTCCTCTAATTCCCTTAACTTCTCCTGTAGGAATTTGGATGCTATACTACTTGGTGCATATATGTTAAGTAATGATATTGCTTCATTTTTGACGGTGCCTTTTAACAGGATATAGTTTCCTTCCTTATCTCTTTTTTATTTTGTTTTTGTTTTTTGCTTTTTGGAGGGCAATTGGGATTAAGTATCTTGCCCAAGGTTAAATGGCTAGGTTTTTGTTTGTGTGTGTTAGGTGTCTGAGACTGGATGTGAACTCGGGTCCTTCTGACTCCAGGGCCAGCACTATACTCACTCTGCCACCTAGCCACCCCTTTACCTCTTTTAATTAGATCTATTTTTGCTCTTCCTTTATCTGAGATAAGGATTGCCGCCCCTGCTTTTTTTTACATTAGCTGAGGCATAATAAATTCTACTCCAGCCTTTTACCTTTACCCTGTGGGTATCCCTTTGTTTCAAATGTGCTTCTTGTAGACAGCATAATGTAGGATTATGGTTTTTAATCCATTATGCTATGTGCCTCTGTTTTATGGAAGAATTCATCCCATTCACATTCACAGTAATGATTACTATGTCTATTCCCCTCCATCCTATTACCTCCCCTGCTTATGCTTTTGTTTCTTCCTTCTCCCTCCCCCTCCTTGAAGTTTTACCTTTTGACAGCCCCCTCCCTCAGTGTTCCCACCCAGTGACCCCCCTTCTTAACCTCCCCTCTCCCCTTACAACTATTTCCCTCCCCTCTAATCCCCCCCTTTAGACTCCTCCTTTTTATCCCCCCTTACCCTCATACTGCCTATAGGAAACAATAAGTTTTTATATTTTTCAGAATAAGTTACTCCCCATTTGCCACCAAACCAATGAGAGTAAATTTCAAGCAGTGCTCCTCTTCCTCCCTCCTTGTCCTTTATTTAATGAATTTATATGTCTATTCACATTAGAATCTTAAACTTTACTCATTGAGTTCTTCCCTCTTTGAACCAGGACCAGTGATAAGAGTGTTTGAATGTTGTTCCTCTCCCTCTTTCTTTCCCCTCTACTATAGTGTGTTTTTATGCTTCTTCGAATGGCATACTTTACCTTTTCCTATCTCATCCTTTCCTTTTATCCCATTACTGTCCCTTTGATCCCCTTAATATGTTTTTTTTTTAATTTTCAGGTTAGTCCATTCATACCCACACCCTCTATCTATGTATAACCCTTTTGAAGGCCATGATAAACATAATAATTTCAATATTGACAGTTATTAGCTCCTTATATAGGGATGTGAAAATTTTCCTCTTGTTGCATAGCAAGTTATGTGCATGAGTGCATGAGTGTGGGTGTGTGCATGTATGTATGTATGAGTCTGTGTTTTCCTTGTTTGCCTTTTTATGACTTTCTTGAGTCTTGTAATTGGAGATCAAATTTTCCATTGAGCTCTGGCTTTTTCATCAGGAAAGTCTGGAAGTCCCTTCTTTCATTAAATGACCATCTCCTTGCCTGAAAGATTATGCTCAGTTTTGCCAGGTAGTTAATGTTTGGTTGTAGTCCTAGCTCTCTTGCCCTATGAACTATTAAATTCCAATCCCTCTGATCCTTTAATGTAGAAGCTGCTAGGTCCTGTGTGATCCTAACTGTAGTTCTGTGATATTTGAATTTTTCTTTTTGGCTGCTTGTAGTATTTTTCCTTAATCTTGTAATTCTGGAATTTGGCTACTATATTTCTTGGAGTTTTCAATTTGGGATCTCTTTCAGGAGGAGTCTGGTAAATTCTTTTGATAACGATTTTATCTTCTGATTCCAGGTCTTCAGGAGAGTTTTCTTTGACAATCTCTTGGAGGATGTTGTCTAGGCTGCTTTTTTCATCATGGCTTTCTGGTAGACCTATAATTCTTAAGTTATCTCTCCTGTATCTGTTCTCTAGGTCAATTGTTTTTCCAGTGAGATATTTTACATTTTCTTATAACTTTTCAATAATCTAGTTTTGTTTGATTGACTCTTGGTGTATCATAGAGTTCTGAGTTTCAATTTGATTGATTCTAATTTTTAGCCAATTATGGTCTTTGGTTAGTTTTTATAGATCCTTTTTTAGGGAGGTATTTTCTCCAATAACTTCACTAATTTTACTTTTTAAAGATTTGTTTTCTTCACTGAAACTTTTTTCCAAGTTTGTCCCTGCCTCCCTGATTTGGTCTTTAAAATCTTCCTTAAGCTCCACCCAGAAGGCTATTTAGGCTTGAGACCAGTTCATATTTCCTTCTGTGGTCTCAGGTGTGGGTAAAGAGTCCAAGTTGTCCTCTGTATTTGGTTGTTCTTGACCTACATAATAAGCTTGGATCAATTTTCTTGCCTTCTCCTTGTCCTTCTCAGCTTCCTTCCTTCCCATTGTGATTTCCCATTAATTTCTCAGGGTGTGAGCTAAAGGCCTGGTTGTTGACTTTGAATGCTATAGCCTCTGGCTGTCTATTTTGTGGCTAAGGCAGGAATCTCAGAGAGGTATGTTGATGTGCACATAGTAGTCTGTAGGGGGCGGAGTAGTTTGGCCACTTCATATTTCTGCCTCTTTTCCCCTTGGCTATAGCTCAGGCAGGCTTTTGCTGGTCAGGTGAGGTGGAGCTCATTGGAACACGCCCCCCCTCTTCTCTTCAGACTCCTGGATGTCTCATTTACACCCCTTCTTTAAGTCTCCCAAGCCTGAGGCTATTTCCACTAACTTGGAATTCCAATCTGGGTGGGAGACTTATCTTTAGGTTTTCTCCTTCATGAAAGAGGGATGAGAGGATCAGAGCAACTAGAATTTACTTTGCCATTCTAGCCCCTGCATTATACAGGCAGGCAATCTCTAAACTTCCAGGCTGGGGGCTGATAGCTGCAGAAGAAGCTGCTGTCTCTGCCAGGGTCCTGAGAACTCTCCTACCTGGCTCCAATGATTCCTCCTATTCCATTGTGAGATGAAGGTGAGATGACTGCAATTTGTTTGGTAAGTCTGCAGGCTGGGGCTTCTTCTCTCTCTGGTGTAGTCTGCTTGTCTGCTCTTAAGTCTGAGTTGTTCAGACCCCACTTTCTCTGTGCTTGCCCTTTCTGGATGCACTGCGCACTTTCCTGGGCTGGATTCTGCCACACTCCATGTCCAAGTGGATTTTGTCACTCCAGGATACATTCAGATTCACTTTTTAAGGTTTAGTGATGGGATTCACAGAGAAGTTTAGAGAAGTTACTGCTTCCTTTCTACCATCTTGGCTCCACCCCCTGAAAATTATTTCACCCCATTATTTTGTGGGACCTATTGATTTTAAGGTATTATGTTAAAGTTGTTTGGAGGGGAGGGTGTTGGAGCTCAGGCAAGTCTCTGCCTTTCCTCTATCATCTTCCTAGTTTATTTTTACACCATCTTTTTTTTTCCTTTTAAATTTTCAGGGGGATGTAGTCAATGCATTACTTAGGGGAAATTTTATATCTCTAAATCCTTACAACCACAAAATAGAGAAAGAGCAGACCCATTGATTGGGCATGCAAATAAAAAATAGAAAAAGAACAAATTAAAAATCCAAAATTAAACACTAAACTAAAATCCTGAAAACCAAAGCTAGGATTAATAAAATTGGAAGTGAATTGAATGAATATTTTCAAAAAATATAAATTGCCAGATTAACAGAAAGAGACATGTAATACTCAAGCACCCCATCTTAGACAAATAAATAGAATGAACTCCCTAAGAAAAAATACCCAAAGCTTTATCAAGCTTACCACTACTAGATTTATATACGAAAAAGATCATTAAAAATGGGGGGAAAAGACATATATGTGTAAACAAGAAAACATTTATAGCTGCTCTTTTTGTGGTGGCAAAGAATTGGAAATTGAAGGGATGCCCATCAACTGGGGAATGGCTGAAGAAGTTGTGGTATATGAATTAACAGAATATGATTGTGATATAAGAAATGATGATCAAGTAGAATTTAGAAATACTTTGAAAGATTTATATGAACTGATTCAAAATGAAGTGAACAGAACCAGGAGACAGTACATAGTAACAGCAACATGGAATACTATTGTGCTATAAGAAATTCTGAGCAGGTGGATTTCAGAAAAAAAGCTGGAAAGACTGGAAAGGACATTGTTCACAGTAACAACAACATTGTGCAATGATCAGCTACTTATCTCTTCTCAGAAATACAGTGATTCAATACAATTCCAAAAGAGTCATGATAGAAAATGCTATCCAACTCCAGAGTAAGAACTGATGTAGTCTGCATGCAGATTAAAGCATTCTATTTTCATTTTCTCTGCTTTTTTCATCTTTTTTCCCATTTGTTCTGATTCTTCTTTCTCAAAATTACTATTGTGGAAATGCTTAACATGATTTCACATGTATAATCTATAAGAGATTGCTTGCCTTCTTGAGGAGGGAGGAGTAAATGGAGAGAGGGAGAAAATTTTGGAACTAAAAATCTTCTAAATTTATTGTTGAAAACTACCTTTACATATAATTAGTTAAAATAAAATACTATTTACATGAAAAAACATCTCGACAAAGTCCTTATTTCTCAAATATATAGAAAACTGAGAATATAAAGAATAAGAATAAAAGTCATTCCCCAAATGATAAATGGTCATAGGATATGAATGGGTGGTGTTCAGATGAAAAAAATTAAAACTATCTATGGTCACATAAAAAACCTCTAACTCATTATTTATAAATTAAATACAAATGAAAAACTTTGAGGACCCATCTCAAAACTACCAGACTGGAAAACATGACAATAAGGAAAAAATGAGGGTATATGGGAAATTTGGGTCACTGATGCACTGTTGGTAGAGTTGTGAACTGATCCAACCATTCTGGAAAGCAAATTGGAACTCTGCTCAAAGATCAAACTGTGCATACCCTTTGATCCAATAATATCACTGTCAGATCTTTTTCCCAAAGAGATTAAAAAAGGAGTGGCTGGTACTAGGAGGGCTTAATTGTACAAACATATTTTAGCAGTTCTTTTTGTGGTAGCAAAGAATTAGAAATTGAGGGAATGCCCATCAGTTGAGAGCTTGCTGAACAAGTTGTGGTATACAAATATAACGGGATAACATTGTGATATAAGAAATGATGATCAGGCCAATTTTAGAAGCACTTTGGAAGATTTATATGAACTTATTCAAAATGAAGTGAGCAGAACCAAGAGAACATTGCACACAGTAATAGCAACATTGTGTGATGATCAACTATGTTAGAAGCTCTTCTCAGTAATACAGTGATTCAAGACAATTCCAAAGGTCTCATGAGGAAAATTGCCATTCACATCCAGAGAAAGAACTGACAGAGTCTGAATGCAGATCAAACCATATTATTTTCACTTTATTTTTTTAATTTTGGTCAGTTTCTTCTTTCACAACATAACTAATATGGAAATGTGTTTTACATTATTGCACATATATTATAATCTATATCAAATTGCTTAACATTTCAAGGAGGGAGAAAATTTGGATTCCAAATGTTTAAATGTATGTTATAATTTGTCTTTACATGTAATCAGAAAAAATAAATAAAATACTATTAAAAATAAATTTGTTAGAGACTACATCCTTCACTAGTGAACACTGTCTATAGGGATTAATACAGAATCAAAGGCAAAATGATCCTAAAATTCAGAAATAGAAATTAATAAGATTAATATAAATAAAAACTATATAAGAAAATACATAATTATAGGGTCTACAGTTAAATGATATCTATGGTTCTATTCTCTAATTTTGTAGATAAGAAAACTGAGTCAAGTGATTTCCTCATAGTAACAAAATTCATAAATGATAGAGCCACAAAAACATCTGTCTCTCATCATTTGGAAAAATCTATGAAGAAAATGGACAAATTCAAGTTTCTCAAATAAGTAACAAGTCTGACATATAGAGATTCTCCAGTAGGATTAAGATGAGAAGAAATTAGTTTGCACCATGGCTGTGGTGAGCATTTACTTCTTCAGGAACTTCAAGTATAATGCAGGCCTCTTTATCTGTATGATGCCTATCATCCTCTGGTATGGCCTTGAGAGCTTCTCAGCCTGGGCTCTCCCCAAGTACAAATCTACATGAAGTCATGACTTTTAACTGGCAGGAAAACAAATACAATAGCAACTTTAATGAAAAGAACTTGAATTTTATGAAGACTATTAAGTAGATATTGATTTTAATGACATATCCAATATGTTATGTGCAGCAACATAGGGTCCTCAATCACTGGTAAATTTATGGTCCTTTGAATTTAGTCGCTATTGACCTTTTTTTAAAAATCTTCTTGACTTGGTTCATATGTGCTTCCCACAGGAAGGAAGGAAAGCACATAACTGGACATGATGAAGTTAATGATTTTGAAAAAAATGTATAAAACATATACCCAGTATATGATTTCTTAATATCCACAGATGTAGAACCTGGGAACTTCTGGATTTCATCATATCATTGGAAAAAAATAAAATCCATGCTGTTGGTATAACAAAATATTTTTTTTTTTTTTAAGCAATTGGGGTTAAGTAACTTGCTCAAGGTTACACGGCTAGTCATTTGATTTATGCGTGGGTGCTCATTTTCTGAGGCCAGATCTGATCTCGGGTCATCCAAACTCCGAGGCCGGCGCTCTTACTTACTGCGCCACCTAGCCGCCCCTTTAGGGCAATTGGGGTTAAGTAACTTGCCCAAGGTTACACGGCTAGGTTTTTGTTTGTGTGGATTAAGTGTCGGAGGCCGGCTCCGAACTCAGGTCCTTCTGATTCCAGGGCCGACGCTCTATTCACTGCGCCACCTAGCCGCCCCATAACAAAATATTTTTAAGAAGCTTCTGAATCATCTATCAAAAGCTTATTAAAAAGGAAAAAAATGAGGAAGAAGTACAAAATTATAGGTGGATTCAAAGCTTTGGAAATCCAAAACTCTTGGGTTCAAATCCTGCTTCTGATATATTGTAATGATAATGGAATTTAAAGATCCCCCTGTTTTGGCTTGGTTTTCAGGTTGAGTGTTGAAACCCAGAGCTTATGAATCCCACTTGTGGGATGGACTTGTTGACATAAAGAGAGAGGCCTGAACTGGGAGGAGCTGGTGTGTTGGATTTAGAGACAGGCCGAAGTAGAGGAGGCCAGAAGAACTTTTGGAGAGCTGTATCACGGAGGCAGAGAAAGAGAAGAATTGCCAGAGGCCAGAGTTTCTGAGAGGAACTTCTGAGGATTAATTGGAACTGCCCAGGACGTTTGAGAGCTGCCACCCAGAGCTGCTGAGAACTGAGGAGACATGACTGTGATATCACTATTTTGTCTGTCTCTTTTGATGTTATTTTGCCAGATACATCTGCTGGTTGATGAGGTGCACGCTCTGAGAATCCCCTTGAATCTTTGAAGTATAGGCTCTGGGAAGCCCCCTTGAACTCTGATTAAATCATATGAGGCATTTGCATGAGGCAATAAGCCTTACTGTGTGGCTGGTCCCAGACCTCTGTTACTAGTCTAGCCCTCCATTGTGCATCTACTTCCCACCCTTGAGCCTATCAAAATATCAATCCACCCTTGAACTGGCCTAGCCCACCATTGTCTGTTGGGTCCAGGTAGCCTCCAGCAACTTCCCAGCCTTAATCAATCATTGACCTCATCTTACTTCTCCTGAAGACCCTTCCCAAACTCCTCCTCTAGACCATCCCTAGATTCCTCCCACAACCTTTCTGTATATAAGATGCCATCTTGTCTCCATATGTGTGTGAAAGCACCATAGAATGACCTAGCACAGACTTACTCTGTGTCTAATACAAACAAACTTTTATAAACTTTACTTTTCTTTGGCTGAGAAGACTTGAGTGGAATTCATTTGGCAGGACCCAGCATGTTGGTATTTGGGGTCTCCAGAGAAACCCTAACCCTCTTTATGGGTAACCTCTTCACTGGTGAAGGACAGTGTTGCTATTGCAGAGGTCATGGAACCCTGCTGTTGGTTCAGAAGCCCTGGAGATGATTCTCTTGTTGTCTCTATGTTTTGTGATTGAATTGAGGACTTACTACCAAAGGAATGTACTTTGTTTATGATTGGAAACTAATATCTAGTTGAATAGAGAAAAGACTTTGGGATGGTGTAGTACTTTGACTCTATACTTGCTAAGTGACTGAGTTACAGTTTATTTTGATTTTCTCTGTTCTGTGAATGTTTTGCCTTTATTTGTCACTGAATAAATGGAGAGTTACTATGGTGGTATTCTTAAACTTGGAAATTGCCTTTGTTTGGTATTGCATATATGTAAAGAACACATGTTCCTTTTTATATGTGGACATTAAAGCAGTCAAAAAGAGAAGAGAAAAAAAGACATTTATGTAAAAAATAAGATTGAGACAATTTTGAATATAAGAGGAAACAGTTCCCTAGAAAGTAGTTCAAAGGCACAAGCACTGACTCAAGGTTGAGATAGTTGCAAGGCATTGTTATCCACTAGATAGATGATAGATGGATAGATAGATAGATAGATAGATAGATAGATAGATAGATAGACAGACAGACACATTTATACACATTTATATATGTATATATATATACACACATATATATATACTCACATATATGTATATGCATATATGTATATATGTGTGTGTGTGTATGTAATTTTAAGAGTAGGATATAGCCAAATAAATCAGAGAACTACTTAGAAATTATAGGACAATTGGAAGTTCTTTTCATTATACATGATAGAATTGTAGACTTTCAGTTTTTCAAACTGATTCAGAGATAGGTCCCCATCCCTGATTCAAAGCACTGCAATTCAAATGAAGATAAGAGTAGAGAAGGCAGAGCTAACCCCTGAAGATGAAGAGTACCCTTTATTGCTTAAAAGACTTAGAGTGGAAGAGAAATCATAGAGTATAGTGAAGTCTAATAGGCTTTTTAGCTACTGGGAGCTCATTGAAGGAAAGCTGGGCACCATGTGAAGAGTTGGCTGAACTTATTGTCCATTTATATTGTCCACCTATGACCTGAAAAAGGAGTTAATTAGAAATTGATTTGGAATATCCCTCACATATGTCTCTATTTGATTAGGAACCTTCTAGCCATATGTAGGTTTCTAAATATGTCTTAACAATTAGGAAGATTGGTCCTACAATTTTGAACACATCAAGTGGGTAAAGGATTGTAAAGCAAGACTTCTTAATAAATCTTATCAGTTCTTTACTATGTGCCTCTTTAGACTTTTCTTACCTTGACTAATAGCATATATAGCCATAAAAATGTTCTTTGAATTTGCATTTAAAGTGGATACACAAATGCTATAATCATATGACCATTCAATCACATGTTCTTTCTTCATATAGATAATAGCAGACATTTATGGGCTAAGTTATATGGATGATTATTTTAAATGACTATAAAATTTAATTAGAGACTTCATTTGGTGTGACTTTTTTAGGTTATCATTGCAATAGTAGAGTAATTGATATAAAGGAGAGAAAGAAAAATATTACCAATTAATTTTAAAACAATTACCAATAGTACTTTTATTTATAATACCTTGGACTCAGTGTCCAGAAAATATTTTCCTGCTATTTGCTAAGACAGTCTTAGAGACCAACAACCTTACCTTCCAAAATGTAACTGGAGAGCTAAATTTCCTTATGGAGCTTCAGAGACAAGGAGTATCACTAGGAACAAAGGTATTGTTACTTATTATGTGAAAAATTATTATTTTCCCTTATTTTAATCTATTGCTTCTTTAACCCCAATTCATATGACTAACCTCAGCAAAGTTTCTAATTTGTAAAGTAGAGAACCAGAAAACCTCATTTATTTTCTACTGCAGAGTATAACACTATAACATGGTTATTGCTAAAAGAGCATTAGATAATATTAAAGTTATTATTAGACATTTAATCAACAGATATTTAGTAGTTTTTGACCCTGGGTAAGCTACTTAACATCTGTCTACATCAATTTCCTCAATTATGAATTGGAGACCATAATAGCCTACTTTGCAAGGTTATTGCAAAAATCAAATGAGATATTTGTCAATCACTTAGGATACTTCTCAGCATACTTCTTATTGTTAATACAGCAATATGGCAATGATTAGGAAGTTCCACTCATTATTAAAAGAAAATTGCATATATAAAATATATAAATGGCTGTTTCCATACCCAAGACTTATTCTCATAGGATATAAGTGATATCAAGAAGAAGAAAGAAAACAATGTATGGCAATGAAACAACTTAGGTTCCAAGGCACATGGGACATACACGTTTAGGTATAAGTGGCTATTTTTCATTTCTTCACTCATTCAATAAAATTTTTAAGTGTCTTCTTTGTGCCAGGAACTGTGCTAAGTTCTGGGCATTAAAAAAGAAAAAGTGTCAAAAGACATTTTCTGCCTTCAAGGAGCAATTAATTTTTTAGGAAAGAATGTATGTAAGCAAATATATAAAAACAGGTGAAAATAGGAAATAATTAACAGCACTAAAATTAAGAGGGGGTGAGAAATGATTCCTGTAAAAAATGAGACATTAGCTCAGACAAATAAAGTCAGGGAAGTTAATAGCTAGAAGTTAAGATAGTAAACATTCCAGATATGGGAACAGTCAGAGACAATGTCCCAAACTGAGGGATGAAGTGTTTTGTTTGTGGAAGAGTCTGAAGGCCAATGTCATTGAAGGGAAGAGTATAAGGTGGGGAGTAAAGGGGGAAAAGCCTAGAAAGGTAGGAGGTAGCCTATGTTATGAAGGACTTTAAATGTCAAAAAGAAGATTTTGCATTTGATGCTGGAGGTGATAGGGAGTCTTTGGATTTGATTGAGTAGGAGTGTGATATGGCCAGACTTGCACTTTATGAAAATCATATTAGTGGGTGAATGGAGGATGGATTAGAGTAGGGAGAGACCTGAGACAATCAGACCCACCAGTAGCCTGTTGCAATAGTCAAGGTGTAAGATGATGAAGGTCTTCACAATGGTGGTGATAGTATCAGAGAACCAAACAGGTCATATTCAAGATATATTGAAAAGATGAAATTGGCAATTAGTGGCAACAGACTGGATAAAAGAAGTGAAAGACAGTGAGGAATCTAGAGTGACTTCTAGGATTCAAGCCAGAGGGAATGAGAGCATGGTGATGTCCTAAAAGTAATATGGAAGGTAGGAGGAGAGAGTGATTAAGAGGAAAGATAATAAATTCCATTTTGGACATTTTGAGCTTAAGATGTCCTTTGAAAATCAAGTTCAAGGAGTAAGAAATGCAGTTGGAAATGTGAGATTGGAGAATAGCAGAGACTGAGGTAGAATAGGTAGATTTAAGAATCATAACCATAGAGATGGTAATTAAATTTATGAAAGCTGATGAAATCACCAAGTGAGATAGTATCCTAGGGGAAAAAAAAAGAAGGCCCAAGGTAGAATGTTGAGATATGCCTACAATTGAAAGGTTGGTTGGTTGGCAATTGTCCTTCATTCTCAAAGAGCACAAAAATGACATCACTATGCTAAAGTTATGTTTCAATGTATCTAATTGTGGCAGATCAGAACAATTTGAGCCCAGAATGCCCTACTGCAGGTTGGACACAAATAGTCTGTGTGAACATTTGGGGTGGATTCTCCAAATTAGTGCTTCCTGTGTTTCTTTTGAGCTGTTTCAATTCTGCTTTGCTCATAGAGCACAGCATCTTCTCTGATGTGGGCACTCCATGCTGAATGGTCCCATACCAGTGTCTCCCATTTAACACAATTAATTCCAAAGTTCTTGAGAGAGACTTTGAAAGTGTCCATGCATTGCTTCTTCTGACCACCATGTGAACACTTGCCCTGTGTGAGTTCTCTGTAAAACAGTCTTTGTGGCAAAAGTACATTTTGCATTCATACAACATGGCCAATCCATCAGAGTTGCACTCTCTGAAGCAGAGTTTGAATGCTTGGCAGTTTAGTTTGAATAAGGACCTCAGTGTCTGGTACTTTATCTTGCCAGGTGATTTTCAGAATCTTCCTAAGACAAATAAAATGGAAGTGATTTAGTTTCCTGGCATGGAGCTGGTAGATTGTCCAGATTTCACAGGCATGCAACAATGAGGTCAGCACAATAGCTCTGTAGATGGAAGGTAGGAGGAGAGAGTGATTAAGAGGAAAGATAATAAATTCCATTTTGGACATTTTGAGCTTAAGATGACACTTAAACACTGACCTAGCTCTAGCAGTGTGTGTGTCAACTTCATTATCACTGTGTACATCCCTGGAAATTACACTACCAACATAAGTGAATTTATCTATAGCATTCAAAACTTCTCCTTTTGCTAGAACCAGTGGTTTCGCATATGGGTGGTGTGGTGGTGGCTGATGGAGCACCTGCGTTTTCTTGGTGTTAATTGTTGGATCAAAATTAGCACAATTGGAGAGTCTGATTTGGATGAGGATCCAGAAATAAAAACTGATAAGGAGTCATCAGATATATAGGAGAACCAGGAGAGAATGCTGTCTGGAATCTCTAGAAAAAAGAGAGTTTCAGGGAAGAGAGGGTGATGAGCAATGTCAAAGGCTGAAGAGAGGTCAAGGAGAGTGAGGTTTGAGATTAAGTCACTGAATTTGGCACATAAGAGATCACTGGTAACTTTGGAGAGAGCTATTTTGATGAATTGATGAGGCTGGGATTCATATTGTAAAGGGAGCATGAGAGGAGAGAACCTTGAGGAACCTATGATGGTCTTTTCAAAGAGTTTAGCTACAAAGAGCAGAATATATATAGGAAGATAGTGGCAATGGAAGGATCAAGTGAGGATATTGGTTTTTTTTCAAATTGGGGAAGAGATGGGCATATTTTTAGACAGTAGACAATAAATAAGTAGACAAATATTGAAAGTAAGTGATAGGAGGGGGATGACAGAGGAGGTAATCTGTTAGAAAAGAAAGAATAGAATGAGATCTCTTGGGCAGGTAGAGAAACCAGCCTTACTAAGAAGGCCACCTTATCATATGAGACAGGGGTGAAGGAGGAGATAGCGGTAGAAGACATCTGAATGAAAGGGGATGAGAAGAGGGAAGAAGTTGGAACTCAAAGGAAATGGATTCAAGTTTTTGAAGAATATATGAAGAAAATTGTCAAGTGAGAAGGTGGGAGGAAAAGGATAATGAGAAGTGTGGGGAAAGATAAAAAGGTTTGGAAGAGCTGCTGTAGACAGTGGAATAGTTAATTCAAAAGGCAAGTATGTTATAACCTAGGAGCAGTGAGATGTAGATGAGACTGTGTAACATGAATTTGTAATAGATCTAGTCGTAATTTTTTTTTAATTTCCCCCTTTGTCCAGAAACAGATTTGTATGAGTGAAAACACTAAACAGTGGGAATAATACAAGGCCTAGGCTTGACCTTCAATAACAAGGGGGCTAGAGACTCAAGAGGATATGGTGTAGAATTGAAGTCATTCATCATGGGGAAGTGGGTGGGAAACAGAGAGAATGGTTGTTATGGAGGAGATAAATTTAGAGAGAATTGGAGAAGAGCTTAGGGGTAATTTTCTGGAAAAGAAAGAAAGAAAGAAAGAAAGAAAGAAAGAAAGAAAGAAAGAAAGAAAGAAAGAAAGAAAGAAAGAAAGAAAGAAAGGAAGGAAGGAAGGAAGGAAGGAAGGAAGGAAGGAAGGAAGGAAGGAAGGAAGGAAGGAAGGAAGGAAGGAAGGAAGGAAGAAAGAAAGAAAGGAAGGAAGGAAGGAAGGAAGGAAGGAAGAGAGAGAGAAGAGGAAGAAAGAAAGAAAGAAGAAAGAAAGAAAGAAAGAAAGAAAGAAAGAAAGAAAGAAAGAAAGAAAGAAAGGGAAGGAAGGAAGGAAGGAAGGAAGGAAGGAAGGAAGGAAGGAAGGAAGGAAGGAAGGAAGGAAGGAAGGAAGGATCTAAAATCTGGACCATTCCAGGCTAAAATTAAATGGAGTAAATTAAATGATGGGCAAATCCGTCATGATTAAACCTCTTCACGACATATTCTTTTGCAGTCTGATACACACTAAACTCTTATCTTAGAATGCTTTTAATTGAAACATAAAATGTTCTTGTCTATTTAAGCCATTTTCACTTTCTAAGGATTATAATTGAAATACTCACCTGGCAGTCTTTAAAATAGCAAATTAAATTTTGTCACAGAGACTGCAAACATTTGTAAAATATCAGTGACATTCATAGCAATTAAATGTACCAGTGATAAAAAAGAAACATGACTTACTACAGATGTGGGAATAAGGTAATATATTATGTGAATGAGGAAATCTTTCTGTGAACAGATTTCCTGAAGAATAGGTGAATCTCATATTGTGATTGCATGCTAAATGGCAGAGTTTCCTGAAAGTCGCAATTTTTAAAAATGTAAAAACAATTGAGGAGAAAAGAAGGATTATAGAATAGATGAAAAATGGGCTAATCAATCAATAGACCTTTAGTGAATAGTATATTCTAAATGATGGACCACACACTAGGAGTACAAAGAAAAGCAAAAGGCAGCTCCTGCTTTCAAGGAACTCATTGTATAATGGAGGAGAAAATGCACAAAAACTATGGGGTTTTTGCTTTTTTTTTGGAGGGGGGAAGGCAGGACAATTGGGGTTAAGTGACTTACCCAAGGTCACACAGCTAGTAAGTGTTAAGTGTCTGAGGCCAAATTTGAATTCAGGTCCTCCTGACTCCAGGGCAGGTGCTCTTTCACTGTGCCACCTAGCCGTCCAAAAATTATTTTCTTTTTTAAAAGCTACATACAGGATAAATTGAAGATAACCAACTGTGGAAAGGTAGAAGTATTATGAAGGATAAAGAAAGGTTCCTTACTGAAGGCAGAATATCAGCTACGGCTTGAAGGAAGCCAGAGAAAGCAGTAGGAAGAGATGAAAAGCGAGAGCTTTCCAGACAGGGTGTGGCAGTTGGTGAATATGCCCAGCATTCAAAAATGGAATGTCTAATGCAAGGAAGAGAATAGAAGACATTGTTCCTGGATAACAGAGTATGTGGGAGAAACATATAACAAAATAAGAAAGAGGTATAGATTGATTATGAATGACTTTGAATTCCAAAGGATTTTAGATTTAACCTTTGAAGTAAAATGGAGCCTGTGAAGTTTCTTGACTAATAGAATCACATGGTCAAAGTTGTCCTTTAGGAAGTTCACTTTAACAAGTAAGTAAAGAATATAGATGAGTGGGTGAAGATGGCAGAGTAGAAACAGCATTTCCACACAGCTCCAGCTTCCCCCACTTCCAATTTATATAAAAGGGGACTCTGAACAAGCTCTGGAGCTACAAAACCAACAAAATAATACAGAGAAGCTAACCTCCTGCTGAGCACAGCCTGGCAGCATGGCATGGAGCAGCCAGCAAAGCACTCTGGGAGCTGAGCCCAGGCCTGTGAGTCAGAGGTTTTAGCCTCAGGGCAGCCAGACCAGCAACTAGCTGGAGGGACTCCAGAACACCAGCACCTGTGGCATTTCCAGAATTATCAACACATCGATGCCAAGGACAAAGTGAGCGGTCAGTGTCCTATGGACTTTGGCACTAGTGGGGAGAATGTGTCCTCCTCTTTCCCTGGGAGTGAGAAGTCACTGAGTAGCCACAGGACAGCTTCTGCCACTTTGCAGCTTCAGTTCCTGGGATATAGACCTCAGGGGGACATACAACCAGTCTGGGGGGGAGGGGTTAATCACTCTTGCTTTAACCTTCTTGGATATGGATTGTGGTCTGGGGTGGAGGTCTTGGGGTTTGTGACCAGCTTGCCAGAGTGTGTGGAGGCTTCAGAGAGGGTAGCCAGCTAATACCTCCAGCAGCTGAGAAAACCCCAGGATTTAGGACAGAAGCTCCCCTGACTGATGGCAGAGTACTACTGTGGCAACAAGCCCAAAAGGCAAGTAATTGAGTGGCAACATACCTAGGCAAAGAAAACAAAATAAACAGAAAAATTCAACATTAGATGCCTATTTTGGGGGCAAAAAGTATCAAAGAATGGAACAGAAGGAGGACTGGGAGATCGGAAATCCTGCTCCAAAAGCCCCAAATGAAAATACCAGCTGGTAACAGGTCATAGAAGATCTTAAGAAGCAGATAAGAGAAGTGGAGGAAAAATTGGGAAGAGAAATGAATAAGATGCAAGAAAAGTATGAAATGAGAGTAAACAGCCTTACTGAATAAAATGACACCTTGAAAATAGACTAACTCAAATGGCAAAAGGGGCTCAAAAAGGCAATGAAGAAAAGAATGCCTTAAAAAGCCAAATTTTCCAGATGGAAAGAGAATCTCAAAAGCTCACTGAGGATATTCATTCCTTCAGAATTAGACTGGAGCAAATGGAAGCTAGTGACTTGATGAGAAATCAAAATGCTTTTAAGCAGATCCAAACAAATGAGAGAATAGAAGGCAATGTGAAATATCTCATGGGAAAAACCACTGACCTAGAAAATAGATCCATGAGAGATAATCTAAAAATTATTGCACTACCTGAAAACCCTGATCAAAGAAAGAATCTAGAAATCATCCTTCAAGAAATTCTCAAGGAAAATTGCCCTGATGCTTTAGAACCAGAGGGCAAAATAGAGCTTGAAAGAATCCACCAATCACCTCCTGAAAGAAATCCCAAAAAGAAAACTCCTAGGAATATTGTAACTAGGTTCCAGAATTCCAAAATCAAGGAGAGAATATCACAAGCAGCCAGGAAGGAACAATTTCAATATTGTGGAAACACAATCAGGATATCACGGGACCTGGAAGCTTCTACACTGAGGGATGGAAGGGCATGGAATATGATATTCTGGAGAGCAAAGGAGCTGGGATTAAAACCAAGAATCACCTACCCAGCAAAACTGAGTATCATATTTCAGGAGGAAATATGGTCATTCAGCGGAATAGAGGAGTTTCAAGCATTCATGAGGAAAAAAACAGAGTTGAATAGAAAATTTGACATTCAGACACAAGAAGCAAGAGATGCTTGAGAAGGTAAACAGGGAAAAGAAATCATAAGGAACTTATTAAAAGTTAAACTATTCACATTCCTACATGGAAAAACAATAACTGTAATTGATGAAACCTTTCTCAGTATGAAAATAGTTGAAGAACGGTATATGGGCATATGAATGCATATGTGAATGTGTGTATATATGTTTACAGGTATACATAGATAGAGGACAGAGGTCGAATTTAATAGGAAGGGATGATACTTAAAAGGTGAAATTAACAGGTGAGAGAGGAATACAATGAGAGGAAATGGGGGAGACAGAATGGGGCAAATTATCTCATATAGAAGAGGCAAGGGAAAATGGTTACAAGGGAGGGGAAGAACAGGAAGGCAAAAAAGCAAAACCTTATTCTCATTAAATTTGGCTCAGGGAGAGAATGACATACATACTAAATAGGATATCTCACCCTACAGGAGAGTAGGGAAGAAGGAGATGAGAGAGGGGATGATGGAAGGGAGGGCAGGCTGGAAGGGAAGGAAGTTGGAAGCACCCACTTTTGAAAAGGGACAGGATCAAAGTCGGGAATAGACCATGTAGGATGTAGGAGAGGAGGGACGGGAAATATAATCATCTTTTACAATATATCTACTATGGTTATATTTTGCATAGCTATACATGTACAGCATACACTGAATTGCTTATCTTCCTAGAAAGTTTGGGTGACAAAGGAGGAAGGGAATGAATCTGGAATTAGAAGTTCTAAAATCAAATGTTTTAAAAAATATATAAATACTATTACTAATACTATTTTACATATAATTGGCAGATAAGATATACAGGCATTGGGGCACAGAGATTCACCTTGCCCTACTAGAAAAGTCAAAGCGGGTATGGGAGAAGATATGGGAGAGAGCAGATTGGAGGAGGGGACATCCTGTGATACTGCTATTCTGGGGTGATGGGTAGGGGAAAATGGGGAAAATTTTTAACTCAAAATCTGGCAGAAATGAATGATGTAAACAGGAAGTTAATAAAACTTTTAAAGAAATAAATATTTTTTAAAAAGCATTAGCATCATGCAGGACAATAGTTGCAGGTGATCATTTACTATCCTGGGCACATGGAACAAATTCTTCTGGAAAAAATTAAAAAGAGAATATATATAAGTGGAAAGAGACCTATTGCAGACAGATTTCTGGCATTATCAGAGCAGAGAAGGGGATATGTGGTGGAGGGGAGTCATGGGAGATTTGAGGAGGAATGAAAATATTTGGAAAAAGTTGCTGTTGTGACACATAAAAGGATTACTTTGCTTCAGTGAGGGCCTAATTGAGATTATATAATATAAATTTGTAATGAATTAGATCAGCATAGTTGTAAGATTTTCTCCAGGGGCGGCTATGTGACACAGTGAATAGAGCGCCGGCCCTGGAATCAGAAGGATCTGAGTTCGGAGCCGGCCTCCGACACTTAACCCACACAAACAAAAAAAAAAAAACCTAGCCGTGTAACCTTGGGCAAGTTACTTAACCCCAATTGCCCTAAAGGGGCGGCTAGGTGGCTCAGTGAGTAAGAGCGCCGGCCTCGGAGTTTGGATGACCCGAGATCAGAGCTGGCCTCAGAAAATGAGCACCCACGCATAAATCAAATGACTAGCCGTGTAACCTTGAGTAAGTTACTTAACCCCAATTGCTTTAAAAAAAAAAAAAAAGATTTTCTCCAGTTTCTTTCTGCAGCATATAAATTGGAATTAAGGACAAGGATGGTGGGAATAATACAGGGCTGAGGTTTGGCAGATTAAAGGGACAAAGGATATGAGAGAGGAAGAGATCACAGAAATGAACTGGACATGGCTAGGAGACAGTTTATTTAAATTCCTCTTATACTCTTCTATTAACTACCTATGTCCTCTGAGACTTTATTCTGGGCCCTCTTCCCTTCTATCCCTGTACTTTTCATTTGGTCATCTCATCAGCTCTCTAGGGTTCAATTATCACCTCTACATAGACAATTTCTTTATTTTTTGGAGGGGGAAGGAGAGGCAATTGAGGTTAAGTGGCTTGCCCAATGTCACACAGCTGGTAAATGTCAAGTGTCCAAGGTGGGATTTGAAATCAGGGCCTCCTGATACCAGGTATGGAGCTCTATTCAATTCATGACCAATTTGACCCTACATAGACAAATTCTTGATTTATACAACCATCCCTAATCTCTATCTTGAGCTTTCTTCCCATATTATTCCCTTTCTTTTAGATATCTGGAAGTAGATATTTTTCCTCTGTATGTTCTGCACTCATTCTTTCTTGGCTAATTTTGTTCTGTTTTCTTTTTATAACAAATGCTTTATTAACTTCTGGTTTACATAATTCATTTCCACCAGATATTAAATTACAATTTTTCCCCACTTTTCAGCTACCCACCAGCCCAGAATAGCAGTCCCACAAGATACCCCCTCATCCAATCTGCTCTCTCTCTCATATCTTCTCCCATACCCCCTTCAACTTGACCATTAGGGCGAGGTGAATCTCTGTGCCCCAATGCCTGAACATTTTATCTCCTAATTACATGCAAAATGGTATTATAATAGTATTTTTATATATTTGAAAGATTTAATTTTAAAACTTCAAATTTCAGATCCAATCCCTTCCTCCCTTGTCACCCATTCCCTCTGGGAAGATAAGCAATTCAGTATGTGTTGTACATGTCTAGCTATGCAAAACATTACCATAGTAGATATATTATAAAAGGCTGCTTATAATTCCCTCCCACCCATCCCACCCCCAACATGGTCCATTCCCTACTTTGATCCTGTCCCTCTTCCATAGTGGGTACTTCCAACCTCCCTGCCCCCCAGAATGCCCTCCCCTCCATCATCCTCCCCTCATCCTCCTTCCCCCTACTCTCCAACAGGGTGAAATATCCCATTTAGTATGTATGTCATTCTCTCCCTGAGCCAGATTCAATGAGAATATGGTTTTGCCTTTTTGCCTTCCTGTTCTTCCCCTCCCCTGCAACCACTTCCCCTTGCTTCTTCTACATGAGATAGTTTACCCTACCCTGTCTCTCCAGGTCTCCTCTTGCCACTTTCCTCTCTCACCTCATAGCTTCACCCCTTATGTATCATCCCTTCCCACCAAATTCAACCTGTGCCCTCTATCCATGTATAACGGTAAACATATATATAGACATTCACATATGTATTCATATGCCCATATACCCTTCTTCCATTATTTTTATACTGAGAAACGTTTCATCAGTAACAGTTATTGTTTTTCCATCTAGGAGTGTAAATAGTTCAACTTTGATAAGTCCCTTTTGGTTTCTTTTCCCTGATTCCCTTCTCAAGCATCTCTTGCTTCTTGTGTTTGAATGTCAAATTTTCTATTAAACTATGTTTTTTCCTCAAGAATGCTTGAAAATCTTCTATTCCACTGAATGACCATATTTTCCATTGAAACAAAATACTCAATTTTGCTGGGTAGGTGATTCTCAGTTTTAATCCCAGCTCTTTTGCCCTCTGGAATATCATATGCCATGCCCATCAACCCCTCAGTGCAGAAGCTGCCAGGTCCTGTGCTATTCTCATTGTGTTTCCACAATATTGACATTGTTTCTCCCTGGCTGCTTGGAGTATTTTCTCCTTTATCCCGGGATTCTGGAACCTGGCTATGATATTCCTGGGAGTTTTCTTTTGGGAATCTTTTTCAGGAGGTGATCTGTGGATTCTTTCAACCTCTATTTTTCCCTCTGGGTCCAAAACATCAGGGCAATTTTCCTTGAGAATTTCTTGAAGGGTGATTTCTAGGTTCCTTCTTTGATCATGGCTTTCAGGTAGTCCAATAATATTTAAATTATCTCTCCTGGATCTATTTTCCAGGTCAGTGGTTTTTGCCATGAGATATTTCACATTGCCTTCTATTCTTTCATTTCTTTGGATCTTTTAAACAGCATCTTGATTTCTCATAAAGTCACTAACTTCCATTTGCTCCAGCCTAACTCTGAAGGAATGAATCTCTTCAGTGAACCTTTGAGATTCTTTTTCCATCTGGCAAATTCGGCTTTTTTAAGGCATTCTTCTCCTCATTGCCCTTTGGGGACTCCTTTGCCATTGGAGTTAGTCTATTTTTAAGGTGTTATTTTCCTCAGTCAGGCTGTTGAGCCTCATTTCATACTTTTCTGGCATCCTTCTCATTTCTCTTCCCAATTTTTCCTCCACTTCTCTTATTTGACTTTTAAAATACTTCTTAAGGTCCTCTATGGCCTGTAATCTGCTCATATTTTCCTTTGGGGCTTTTGGAGCAGGATTTCTGACAACACGTTCCTCCTCCTGTTCCATGCTTCGATCCTCTTTGCCCCCAAAATAGGAGTCTAATGTTGCATTTTTCTGTTTATTTTTTTTCCTTTGCCTAGCCATATTGCCACTTAATTACTTGACTTTGGGGCTTGTTGGCACAGTAGGATTCTGCCACTAGACAGGGGAGCTTCTGTCCCCGAACATTGGGGTCTTCACAACTTCCTGTTCTGGCAAGTTGGATACCCTCCCCAGACCTCCCCCCACCCAGATCACAATCCAGATCCAAGCATGTTAAAGCAAGAGCAATTAACCTCCAAGACTGATTGCTGGATCTCCCTACAGTCCACAGGCCAGGAGCTGATGCTGCCACTGAAGCTGCAAAACGGTGATTGTCTCCTCAGCCCCTTTTAGCCCCAGGGGAGGAAGCAGATGTGTTCCCCCAATACTGGTCCCAAAATCCATAGGGCACTAACTTGTCACTTTGTCCAAGGCATGTCTATGTTGATAATTCTAGAATCACCACAGCTGCTACTGTTCTGGGAGCCCTCCGGCTGGCTGCTGGCCTGGCTGCCCTGGGGCTAAAACCACGGCTCAAGCAGACCTGGGTTTGGCTCCCCGCATGCTGTGCTGTCAGCTCCTAGTGCACTGTGCTGGCCGTTCCCTGCAGGGCTGTTTGGCTGTCCTCAGCGGGAGGTTAACTTCTCTGTGTCATTCTGTGTATGCTGGGGCTCCAGAAGTTGTTCAGAGTCCCCTTTTACATGGTTTGGAAGTGGTCTGGGGGGAGAGCACCTTGGAATTGTTGTTTCTACTCTGTCATCTTGGCTCTGCCCCCTTAGCTATTTTTTTCAACCCTCTTAACATGTTCTCTGTATTCTGCCTCCTTTATGATTTTCCTCACTCTGCTATTTGTTTTTAGAATTCTCATTCTTTCTCTTTTCTTCTGTTGAATTCCTGCTCATCTTTCTTTTTCTCCTTAATATTTTACTTTCTCCCGATACTTGTTAAAACAATGTTTAACATGTTTTCAAAAATTTTTCGAGTTCCAAATTCCCTCTATCCCTCCTTTCACCCCCTTTATTGAGAAGGCAAATAATTTTATAGAGCTCATACATGTGTATTCATGCAAAAAAATTCCCATTTTAGTAATGTTGTGAAATAAAATGCAGACAAGAAAAGAAAAAAAAAGAACAAAAGTGAAGAAGAAGTATGCTTTAATCTGTATTCCAACTCCATTAGTTCTTTCTCTGGAGATAGATAGCATAAGTCCATCAGAATTGTCTTGGATCATTGTATTTCTAAGGATAGCTAAGTCATCCATAGTTGATCATCATACAATATTGCTGCTACTGTATAAATATGTATATACACATCTGTATACATATCCTGCTCATTGAATTTTGCATCTGTTCATATTTTGCACGTACAAGTGCTTTTCCTTTTTGTTCTTTATCTCTTTGGGAGATAGACCTAGTAGTGGTTTCTCTTGTTTAAAGGGCATGCATGGTTTTATAGCCCTTTGGGTATAATTCCAAATTGCCCTGCAGAATGGTTGAATCAGTATACCACTTCACCAACAGTGCAGTGTCTCAATTTTTCCACATCTCCTTCAACATTAAACTTTTTCCTTTAATGTTATATTAGCCAATCCAATAGGTGTGGGACTGTAGTTAAGGATTATTTTAATTTGCATTTTTCTAATCAGTATTTATTTAGAGTATTTTTTTCATATGACTCAAGATAGCTTTGATTTTTTCATCTGAACACTGTCTATTCATATACTTTGACCATTTATCATTTGAGGAATGGCTCTTTTTTTCTGTAAATTGACTCAGTTCTCTATAAAGTCCTTGTTCTCCCAAACTTTATGTTCTATTAGAAGAAATGACATTGACAGAATTACAGTATATATTCAAAATAAATTCAAAGTAATTTGGAGGGGGAGTCATTAATAACTGTGGGAATTAGGGAAGTCTGCATATAGAAGGTAATATTTGAGGTGAGCTTTGAAGGTAGCTAAGGGATTCTATAAAGCAGAAGTAAGAAGAAAATTTTCATTAATCACTTAATTTAATATTTTTCACTTAAAGTTCTGCTCCCATTCATCTTTCTACTGTACAAACTTTCAATTTATTGTTTGTCTTCTTAACCCAGCTGTAATACTGTAATTTGACCAGATATTCTACTTGGGCTGAAAACACGACAATGCATGTATGTGGTCTTATTCTCTTGTATATACATGAATCAAAAAACAAAAAATCAATTGACGTAGCAATGTAGGAGCAGCTAACTCGTGCAGTAGAAAGAATGCTGGGCCTGGAGTGAGGAAGACTCATCTTCTTGAGTACACATATGGACTCAGACACTTACTAGTTGTGTAATTCTGTGATTACCTCAGTTTCCTCATCTGTAAAATGAGCTGGAGGAAGAAGTGGCAAATGACTCTATGATATTTGCCAATAAAAACCCAAATGAAGTCACCATTAATCAGATACAACTAAAAATGACTCAACAACAAGCCAATGTAGAAATATGAAGTACCAAATTAATTCTTTGACAGCATATCTAAGCGAAGTATTGATAATTAGAAGCTATTATAACCAGATCTAATTAAAAGCAGGGGGGAAAGAAAGCTTCACATTTCCACTGAAATACATAGAGTAGGCTTAGGACCAAAATGCTATAGTTTTCTACTTTAATCTATATGAAACTAAAGGCTTTTCTGTAATCTGTAGGGTGATAGTAAGACAGCTGAGGAGTTGTTTTAAGATACAATCATTTAGCAGCATAAGAATTAGGCTAAGATCTGAATCTTAGTTTTACTAACAGAAAAGAAAACTGAAAAATCACATTGTTCCACATAGCTATAGGTTATAAAACCAGAATCAAAATGTGATTAACCATGGTTTAAGAAAACTGATGCAATCCAGATTTTGCCAATTAAATCTGGAAAGGGCCTAATGCTTCTTGAGGATATGTGACATCCTTTCATTAATAAGTCATCAGCTCTTTTCATTCCTTGTAAGTGTTCTGACTGTAATGGAATATTTTAGCATTAATGATCATGTCCAGGGGATTGTTCAACTTTATCTATAGAATGACCAATGAAATGAAGTTCCAGAGCACCCCAGATTCAATCAGTTGCTAAACTGGGTAAACAACTTCCTGACCCCTAAGCTTGCTGTATGAATTATTAAACACTGGGAATGGGGGGAGGGATAAAGATGTAAGGCTGTTCTTTATATAAACTTAACTAATTTCAGCCCTATTTAATGAAGTCCTCTCTTTATAATTTCATCTAATTGCATAAGTAATGTAAAGCAGTACTTACATAACAGCATGGCATGTCTGGTAGCAAAGAAAAAAAAGCAAAATCCTATCTATACATATGTTAAGAACATTTGTTTTTATACTATCATTTCAGATTCATAAATATAGGAATAACCTACTGCCTGAGAAAAAGAAAAAGAAAGATTTTACATGGTTTAGAAACGAGGCAACTCCAAGGACAAATTATTTTTAAAAAATAAGTATTTTATTAATAATGACAACTGACACATATAAAGTGCTTTAAATTTAGTGAATGCTTCACATATATTATTAATCTAGAGGGTCCTCATAGGAATTAACCCAGTAGTGATAAGAATTGCATGAAAAACAGTACCTAACCTATGACTTCTCTTTCTCAGTTACATTCATATTCATGTTTATTTCTGCTGTGACTTTTCACCTGAAACTAAAAGCCCTCAGTGTCAAAAGTGGAATGTTTCTCTTTATCTCAACTATTATCAAAACTATTTAGCAATTTTTGTGGGTCAGGAAATGATAATTGTTGGTCTATTTGTTGCATTTATGTTGGTTTAGTGTGCTCATCGATTGATTCTATAGACATAAAGGAATGGAAATTACAAAAATGCTGTTCATAGTTAAGAAAACCCAAGCTACAACATCAGAATTTGGTGGATGAAGGAAAAGAGAGGAGAGGAAAAAAAAGGAATCTATTTCTAATTTATGTTTTCTTAAGTTCTTTGATCAAATTTTTACATGATTGTTTTGTTTTTGACAACTTGAAATCTTCTCTAATATTTTTTTTTCAGATTTAAATTGCCCTTATGTGTTGTTACCTCAGGAGGGCCCACTATAAGCAGTTTGGCTTACAGAGGAAGAGCAGAACAAAATTCCCCACCCTTGAGAATAAGCCAGTTAATGACAGTGGCCTTTTAGATAATTTCTGAATTGTGGGCACTCACATCTTTCCATTTCAATTTAACAACTTTTCCTTGAAGTTAATTGAAACCAAATAATTAGCAAAGATTGTTTAATGATTGTTGAGGTTTGTAAACAATAACCTTGAACAACTGCCCTAATGAAGAAAAAGGTGTTTACTTAATCCCCCCCCCCAAAAAAAACAACCTTCCTTTACCCTATAACCTCTAGACTGAAATAGCATTTATCCTGCTGTCTAAGTCTGTGGAAATTGGAGTCTTGAATCTTTCTGGAGCTAAGTATTTTAGAAACACAAAGGATTGCTCCTTTTAACAGAAAACATTTTTCTTTATTGCTTCTAAATTGCTTAATAAAATGGCACTTGTGTTCATGTAGATTTAAGGGAATTCAATTTCTCAGATTTAAGTTAGATATCTGAGTTTTATACCCTACTTAGTCACTCGATATGTGAAACTGAGGCAGAGATAAATCTCATGCTTTGTCCACAGTTTCCTCTTTTTTAAGTGGTAGTAATAATTCTTACTGCCAGCTTGCATCTCAGGAGAGCTGTGCATATTACCAAGATTTCTCTCCAACAGATGAAAGGTAACAAAGAAATACAATCTGTTCAGTGTAGCATGAATGTAATGCTCACTTTGCCCCATATCCTTTCCCTCAAAAGGACTCTGCAAAAGCCTTTCTCTCCCTGTAAAATTTCTAAGCCCTCACTCTCCCTATATTCAAGGCCCTTAGCTGTAAAATAGGAACAATATCTTACCAGACTTGAAAGCAGAAGGCTAAACAAGATTCTCTCTTAAGACCCATCTTTGGAGATAGTGGAGAGATTGCTGACTTTAGAGTTAAAAAACAGAGTTTTTGTGGTGGCTATGTCACTTAATTTAAGCTTTCTGGACTTTAGCTTTCCCTTCAGTAAAATGAGGAGAAATGGGGTAGATAGATGCCCTCTAAGCTCCATTTCAACTCTGAATCTTTGATCTTAAGACCCTTCAGCTCTAAAATTTTTAGATTCTATGTCCCAGTAACTCTTTCCATCCTTCTTTTTCCAAAAAGCTTTCAGTCTTGATTCTAGGAGAGAAAAACTCCTTTATCTAGCTAAAAAATATTTTCCATAACTCTCTATCACTTATCATTACATATTATTTATTTATAAATCATCTTAGGCTAATTGTGTATAGAAAATGTAAATGAGAGATATTTTAGAGACCACTAAAGGAAATTACATATTTTAACCCTACTCACTTATTACTCTAAACTCCCTTAGCAATTAAATGTTATTCAAGTGCGTAGAGCATTGCTTTTTATTTGTTTCTTGCTCTAGATACACTCAGATCAAAGGTGTTTATGTCACTTGAAAAACTAGATTGTTGCAGTGAGTAGGGTCTTATTTACTACATTTTTCTATCAAGTTAATTTTACTTGGTAAAGACAATTATACAAACTTATTGCTGATGGAAAAATCAAAAATCAAAATAGGCAGCAATAGCTGTGAATTGATGTGTGATCCCGGATCTCCAAGGGCCAAAGAACAATTCTCTAAAATGGACATCTAAGTCATCACTATGCCTAGAGCTAAGACTTTGGGGAAAAACAGAACAGAACAAAAACAAAACTAAAATAAAAAAAAATATTTTGCTTTCTAAAGCCATTTGTAACCATGCTACAGATTTCTTCCTTGCCAAGTGAAAATGCCCTGAGCTTTTTAAAAATTTATTTTATTTTATTCTGAACTTAAGAATAAAACAAGGCTTTCCATAGCATAAAAGAACAGGAAAAAAAGATGATTGTACATGAAACTGTAAATCTAATGTATACAACTTGCTATACACACACGCACACAAAAACACATATACACCCTTACACATGTGTAAAACCATTCTACACATATTCTATTTATCAGTTCTTTCTCTGGATATAGATAGCATCTTCCTTCATATGGCCTTTTTAGTTAATTTTGAATTTATAAGAACAAAATGACTTAGTCACTCAAAGTTGTTTATAAAACAACATTGTTGTTATTGTATATAAATTTCTCTTGCTTCTGCTCATTTTAATGGGGTGCTTGGGATCCATGTTTGTAACATGAATCTGTAATATCAGTTTGTAATATCAGTTTGTAACATCAGTTTGTAAAATCAATTTGTAAAACAAAGCTGTAAAAGCACATTTCCCCCTTCCCAGCCTCAGAGCATTAACTCTGCCCCTTCCCCATGCCAGCACTCTGCCCAGCAACAACTCATGGATTGTTTATCTCTGCTTGGAACAATAACAAGCTACATCTATGAATCCCTCACTAAACCATCTATAAACATTTTAGCTTAGGCAAATGTTATCTCCCCCTAGTACAGTGGCAGCTGCATCTATAAATCCTTCAATGCACTATCTATAGGTTAATTCCTTAGCCAATTATACACATACTGAATCTCCTTTAACCTTGGTTCCCACCATCCATTTTGTCAAACATGACATTGATGGGTGGCAGACTAGGCACTTAGTGACATTTCAAGCCTAAAACCACACCTCCAGGTAGCCCCCCACCTTGGGTTATTTCCCAGTGAATTATGGGCAATACGCCTGTGTAGTTGATATTAAAAGTGCATGTTCCTTTAAGCACTGACCACCCCTTAACTCCTCTGTAATCCCACCCTTACTCACCTAGTTAGCATAATTGACACCTGATTTACTGTCTTGACTCCTTAAAACTATACCTGTGACTTCATTAAGTTTGCAGGTTCCCTAAGAACGCCTGCCTGTTTAAATTGTAATAATAAACTTTTACAATCCTGACTTTAAGATTGCTTGGGCCTACTGAATCCATTCCGGACTGCACAGCAGGTATTCTGGTTTTAGATTGGGGCCCTCTATAACCTATTGCCATTCCCCCCATCAATTTTGCTCTTCAGTACTTTGTGCAAGTGTATACATGGACTATTAATAGTGACTTTGTAATTTTATTGCCAATGCAATTCCAAAAAGCTTATTTTAGGGACCAATAAAAAAATAAATCTTTTCAATGAACATAAAGTGCCATGATGTCTTGCCTGCCAGCCAATTTGAATATCTAATGGTCTTTCCTCAAGAGCTATAAATTGCTTTTAACAATTCACTGACACATAGCTCTAATATCTCTATTTCACATTTACATATTATTATATGTACAAATGATGATATTTCCTAAAGTTTCCCATCATGGGAATTCCATAATCAGGTGCTACAAAGCCATAAAATTATATTTTTCTTAGGGAGTTACACTTACTCTATGTGAAGTTTTACTGTGCTTTTCCTATCTAATTTTCTTATTTCCAAGAATAAACTACTATATTAGACTTGGGAAGGATATAAAACAATAATCTAAACTTTACCCCTTATTAACATGTGGTCTTAAAATTAGGAAGAGTTACTAGAGTTGTGATTTTACTAGCAAAGGAAATTCATGGGAGAGAATCTCCCTCTACTAATGCAGGTTGGTATATTCTCTGCAAATCATAGTCTTAGACACTAAAGCTTTAGGCAGAACAGTAGATAGAGAGCTGAATCTGGGGTGAGGAAGAACTGAATTCAAATATAGCTACATATACTTTCTAGTTATATGATTCTGATTAAATCATTTAACTTCTGTCTGCTTCAGTTTCCTTATATTTAAAATGAGGATAACAGTAACACCTACTTCCAAGGATTATTGTGAAGATAAAATGAGATGATATTTGTAAATCACTTTGCATACTCAAAATGTTATATAAATACTAGCTTAGTATAGAGTGGCCCAAGACTGTAAGAGGTTGAATTGCAGAGGTTGTCATATAACATATTATATGTGTGTGTGTATAAGCATATGTGTATGATAAGAAGTGTATGTGGATATATACATATATATGTATAATACATACAAAATATTTATCTTATAAGGCTTTTCAGTGTATGAGACTAACTCTCAATACACTATGTAATACTGGTTCTCCACCAGGCTGCCTAAGAAGGATTCAACTGAAAGAGAAAACATAATTTAAATGAAATACTGTTTATTAATCATGTCTGAGTACCTACTCTGAGCAAGATCACATTGAAAATTCAAAATTATTACTATGTGTATTTTAAGAATACATCTAATTTTTTAAATCCTATTTTATTTGCCTAAAATAATTTGTTTTTATTTGGGGGAGAGGAAAAAAGGAAGAAAAAGGAAGTTATATGAATACTTTATTATAGATTGAAAAGGAATATCAATTTGTACACAACAGATTTGAAGTTTCATGTACAATAATATTTTTTCTGTTCTGCTTTGTTAAGAAAATGCTTATAAAATAAATAAAATTTTCAAAAGAACACATCTAGAGACACAGAACCAAAGGTTATTTAGTACAGATAATTATATGACTATACATGATAACTTATTCCAAAGTTAAGTGCTTCAAATAATTTTACTTTGTACATAGTTTAAAGTGTCCATGTCATTGTCTAAGGACCACATCAACAGAATATTACTCACCTAAAAATTATTTTAGCCACATTAACACACTAATATTGGCTATTAAAGGATACAAAAGTGGTCATCTGTATTTATGGAAGGATTACTCATGACAATGAAATCATGAGCTTTTAAGCTAACTTAATTCCACAAATATAATGACACTTCATCTGGATTTATTCTTAGTAAAGCTATGAAATACATAATGTCCTTTGTATGTGTCATCTGAACTTTAGAGTACTAAAAGCAAACAAATGCACTGAACAATCCTAGCCTCTCTTCATGCATTCCTAACAAGTGTCTTTGACTCAAGTTCCTTTCTAATCTATTTTATGTATTGCTATGAGGTAAACTTTCCAATGTAAAGATCTATTTATGTTACTTACGTGAACAATAGTCTTCAATGACTTCATTGTTCTAAGTAAATGAAGTTCAAGGACTTTTCCCGTTATTTAAGCCCTTCTATGATCCAATCTCATTCTCCTTTACAAAACTGATGCTAAATTCTGCAGGAAAAATGGACTGGTTTCTCTTGCCCAAATGTGTACTGGAATCTCAGAATCACAGAAACCAGTTTAAAAAGAATTGCAGAAGTCATCTATTCTCACCCATATCTGAAAAAGGATACTCTCTATATGATGCCTTGTAATAGTAACCCAACCTTAGCTTAAGTACATGTAATGAGTGGAAACCCAATACCTGATTAGGAAGCTCATTCAACTTTTGGTTAGTTAAGAAAATTGTCCTTGCATTAATACTGCATGCCTCTTTTCAAAGCTCATTCAATGGTATGAGTTCTACCTTCTAGAACAAATCAGACCAAGTCTGAAATTTCTTCATGACAGCCTCTCAAATACCTGAAGATGCATGTCATTTGCTCCCTAAGTTTAGCCACCAAGAGGCTAAACACTGTCAGTTCCTTCTAATATTCATATGACAGTGCTACTAGTGTCCTGATCCATGGCAAAGTCTGATGACTGTTCAAATGTTTTGAGCTCTGCAAGCTCCTTAACATGGGTTTGGGTCTGCTCAAGAACAGACTACTGTTTGACTCTGCCACTATCAGCCAGGCACCAAGAAATAATACTGATTCAGATTGATAGACTACAGCTCTTCTTAGGTTTTGGGTTCCTGCCCTCCTTACTCACTGACCTGTCCCCAGTGTCCAAAGACTTCTGTGTCTATATCCCTATGCTAACTTCTCCTGGAAAAGTAAATTATTGTGATTTATTCCTGGATTTCTCCATCAGGATTCAGTCTGGTGAATTTTTTTGTTATCTGTTTGGAGGTATTCTGGATTATTGACTGGGGAGGGTTGATGGGGAACTCAGTCACTTATCAGTAACAATTATATCAAAGTACAATAGTTAAAGTCTTCCACTCATGGGGCAACCAAGTTAACTCAGTCCTATCAGTAACAATCATATAATAGTCAAAGTCTCCTGGGGCACACTTGATTAACTCAATCAGTCACTTATTCAGCAATCAATTACTAAGTATTATACACAAAACCTTCCACCCCTTAGGTCACTAGTAAACTATAATTCCATAATTATTCAGTACCAATGGAGAGGTCTTTTCATCTTGACTTGGGGCCTGGATTCCCTGGATCCCCTTCCATGGCCCTGGATTCTACCTGGATTCACTAGCCTGTCACCTGGATACAGTGGCAGACAGCTCCCAGTTCCTTGTCCAGCTCTCTGGGTAGGTCCTGCTCCACACTGAAGTTCACAGGGTCTGATCCATGTCAGATCCTTCACCATTTCTGCTCCAGGGAATTCAAAGCTTAACCAAGCTAAAAACAAAGTCTCAGCATCCCTGTCATGCTTCCTCAGTCACCTGGGCTCCTGGCTCCTGGCTCCTAGCTCCTAGCTCCTGGCTTCTGGGCTCCTGGGATCCTGGCTCCTGAACTCCTAGCTCCTGGGATCTTGTACAGAAGAAGCTCCACCACCACAAGATCTCAGGAAATTCTGGCTCAGTTCTCCATTCTGTCTTCTGTAGCTGTTCTGCCACCAGATCCTGGTCTCAAGAAATTCTGACTGTGCCTCTCCAGTGCTTTTCCTATATTCACACAGCATTAGCTTCCTGTTTCAGCCAACCCTTTCCTGTTGCATCAGTAAGAGGAGACAGGGGTTCATACCTTCTGTTTCCCCACCAGAGGCTTGATCAGTTACTAAGTGCTAAGTACCTGCTACCTTTGCCAACACAAAGGGATCTTCAAATTCAAATTACATTATCATTACATCACTCACTAAATGATATCTTTTGCTTAAAACTATGTGGCCACTTTAGTGAAAACTATGTAGCCACTTTAGTGATAAGTTGTTATGCTATATTATTATGAATGCTGTACTTTGGTTTCTGTGAATATTTTGCTTTAGTTTACTGCTGAATAAATAGTTCACTATATTATGTAATCAGAACCTTAAAGTTTTTCACAGCAGCAGTCCTCCCAAAAGCTGCTTGTGCTTGGCTTTATGATAGATACAGTAAGAATTTTTTTAAAAAGTTTAAAATATTTTAGTCAATGAAATGAGAGTGCTGGATTAGAAATTAAAAAGAAATTAATGTTATGGAAAGAAGAATTGGAAATGGACTTAACTGGTTAGGGGAAGAAACACAAAACCTTGCCCAGGTGACAAACTTCCTAAAAATTAGAATGGATCAAATAGAAGCCAATGACTTCAAGGGACCACAAGAAATTAGAGAACAAACTAAAAACTGAAGAAGAGAAGAAGATATAAAGTATCTCATAATAAAAACAAGGTAGTAAAAAAAGAAAACAGGTCAAAGAAAAAATTAAAAATCACTGGGTTTCCTGAATGTCACTAAGGAAAAACTCTTTACAGTCTAATAGGGGGAGATGACATTTCCCTTTCAAACCTTTTCATCCTGAGGGGTCATAGAAAGACTCTAATTAGACAAGGCCTGAAAATAATTCTATTATGTCCTGATAATCTTAAGAGAAGACTACAAGGAGAGGGGAAGAGGAATACACTGGGGGAAATTATTTCACATAATCAGAATTTCAAGTATACATTCATATAAACAAAGAGCAAGGTTTTGGGGGCATGGTGACTGAACAAGACTAGAACCTTGCTTGCATCTGAATTATTCAAGAGAGGGAAGAATACATCTACAACACACACACACACACATACACACAAACACACATAGGTACAAAAATACATTTCACTCATAGAAATAGAAGGTAAAAAGCAGAAGAGAGATAGATGAAATACCAGACTGAGGGAGAAATTAGTCCTAAGCAAAACAAACTCTAAGGATGTATAAAAATATTTATAGCTCTAATGAGAAGGGGGAGTACATTTGGTGTTGAGTTACACACAATAAATTTTAACTGATTAAAAAAAGACAAATATATTTGTATAGACATACACACATACATATATGCATACAAACATATTGGCAAAGCTCATGTTCATGAGATCAAATACTTAGTAGTTGTGTGATAGTGGGCAAGTCATTTAACCCTGTTTGCTTCAGTTTCCTCCTCTGTAAAATGAGCTAGAGAAGTAAATAACAAGTTGCTCCAATAACTTGACCAAGAAAACCCCAAGTGGGATTACTAAGAGCTGTCAGATAAACCTAAAAACACTCCACAACAGCAAAGGTGGTCTTTTAGCACTATTGACTTCTCTTCATCATTTTAATCTCCCTACTCTAAAGTTAATCCTCAATAATAGAGAAGCCTTAAGATAAAGGAGAGCTGAATAGAATACCTTCTCATTATCATCATCTCATCTACTCTTAGCAGAAATCCCAACCTCTTTTTTATCTTGCTTGCACACAACTTCCTACTTACAAAAAAATCATTTTTTTTGTCCTTACCATTCATTGCCAGGTTTTATTTATTCTAAAAATTAGTACTTCTGCCATTATTGTTATAGGATTGCTCAGTTGCCTACCTAAGACCAATATTTCCTTTCTCTCTGTCTTTGAGTCTGTTTCTCTCTTTGCATATACATGTCTTTATATACACATAGTTATCTATATAATATGTATATTACATTATTAAATATTATAAATATTATATGTATATATATATATATAATATATAACATATGTATACATATGTTAGAAAGACAGACAGACTCAGGAAGACCTGACTTCAAATATGATCTCAGACCTTTACTAGCCATACGATTCTGGGTCAGTAACTTAACCTCTGTTTGCCTGCCTATTTGAATGTGAAATGGAAATAACAATAGCACCTACTTCATGGTTTAGGGGTGTGTGTGTGTGTGTGTGTGTGTGTGTGTGTGTGTGTGTGTGTGAATCAAATCATAGATAGATCTATCTATGATCATTTAGATGGATGGAGAGAGAAAGAAATTATATAGAGATAGAGATATATACATACACACATTTATATATATATACATACATATGTGTATGTACATATGTACTATATATACACATTCATATATATGTGTGTGTGTGTGTATATACACATATATTATTGTTCACCCCCAACATTCTCTTTATGTATTTCACCTTTCCATTTTTAGAATCATCTGTTTATCTTCATAATTTTATTCTTCAGAGATCTTTGTTGTTCTTGCATCAAGATTTCCTGAATATCACTTTATCTTACCTGTTCTTTCTATGAATTATTTGAAATCTGTGCTTAAAATATCTAGGGTATGTATCAGACTATATCCAGTTTTCCTCTCTTTATCATGATCTCTAATATAGAATGGTCACTTCCTCCCAAAGTTGTCATTATTTATACTACAGCAATCAGTTGCCTCTTATTGATCAGACTCAGGCTCAGAATTGCAATTTCACTTGTCACTTCCTCCACCTATTCAAAATGAAATTATTCTCAAGTCAAGTATTCACCAGCTGCTCTCTTTTGGACAGTGAGAGAACTCCAGCAGCTTTTCACATAGTTGAAATCTCTCACCACTACTATATAATGACTCACTGCCATATTTGTTATGTAATTACTGAATTTCTTATCTTATTTCTGAAAATGAAAATATGAGGCCATTGAAATTTCTGCAGCCAGGTGTGAAGGTAGCATATCAAGCCTGAGAGGAGGATTGGTGGATGGAGAAAGGGCAGCAGGTTAGGAAGCAATCAGACAGAACACCAGGAAATACAAGATCATCATAGATTAAGATCAGTACTTCACTTAAGCAAAAGTGGGATATGAGGAAAGTTCCTATGCCAGGAAAAAAAGAAAAAAAAAACATTAAGGCAAATTATTACTCAAGTTCAAATACAAAAGTAAAAGACAACAGAGTTAGGTAGAAATAAGGGCAAATAAGGTTAACAAACCTGAGGGGAGCCGCAACTTCCAGACTTGACAATTTGGCTGACTTTAGGAGATCATCTATCACCAATTTTCCCCAAATTGTCAATGGCATTAAAGTAAGGTTAAGATTATCAGCAGAAGGGGGTTTATTTTAAGCAATTATTCTGCTGCATTTGTTAGGAGAGCCTCAGTGAAGGATTTGCTGCTTTTTGACAGTGAAAGGAGAAAAACAGTTAAATTATGCTAGTATAACAAGAGAGTCACTGGGCTAATTAATAGCCTAAAATCATAATAGTTTTCTCATACTAAGATAGCAACATTGAAAAAACATCATTTATATCCAGGCTGAGGCAGAGGACTTGCCGGGATATAGCACCAGGGAAATGCTCTAAAACTAGTTAACATCTCAAACCCTCATGGAACACGTTCCCCTAAAAATGATAATGCTTAGGAGAATAATACAGAAGTAGATAAAGCATACATAGTAGTTCGTTTTTTTTGTTGTTGTTGTTTAAACAAATGCTTTATTAACTCCTGTTTTACATCATTCATTTCCACCAGATTTTGATTTACAATTTTTTCCCGGATTTTCCCCTATCCACCCTCCCAGAATAGCAGTCCCACAAGATATCGTTTCCTCCATCCTGCTCTCTCCCATATCTTCTCCCTTACCCCCTTCGACTTTTCCATTAGAGCAAGGTGAATCTCTGTGCCCTGATGCCTGTACATCTTATCTCCCAATTACATGCAAAAGAGTATTAATAATAGTATTTGTATATATTTGAAACAAATGAAATATCCAGTCCCTTCCTCCCTTGTCACCCATACCCTCTGGGAAGATAAGTAATTCAGTATGTGTTGTACATGTAGAGCTATGCAAAATATTACCACAGTAGATAAATTGTACAAGGCTGCTTATAATTCCCTCCCACCCATCCCACCCCCCACCTGGTCCATTCCCTACTTGATCCTGTCCCTCTTCTATAGTGGGTACTTCCAACCTCCCCTCCCCCCAAGAATGCCCTCCCATCCATCATTCCCCCTCTCATCCCCCTTCCCCCTATTCTGCTGCAGGTTGAGATATCCCATTTAGTATGTATGTCATTCTCTCCCTGAACCAAATTCAATGAGAATGTGGTTTTGCCTTTTTCCCTTCCTATTCTTACCCTCCTCTACAGCCACTTCCCCTTGCTTCTTCTACATGAGATAGTTTACCCTACCCTGTCTCTCCAGGTCTCCTCTTGCCACTTTTCTCTCTCACCTCATAATTTCACCGTTTAGGTATCATCCCTTCCCAACAAATTCAAACTATGCCCCCTATCCATGTATAACTGTAAACATATATACACACATTCACATATGTATTCATGTGACCATATACCCTTCTTCCATTATTTTCATACTGAGAAATGTTTCATCAGTCACAGTTATTGTTTTTCCATATAGGAATGTAAATAGGTTAACTTTGATAAGTTCCTTTTGATTTCTTTTCCCTGATTAACTTCTCAGGTATCTCTTGCTTCATGTGTCTGGATATCAAATTTTCTATTCAACTCTGGTTTTTTCCTCAAGAATGCTTGAAAGTCCTCTGTTCCACTGAATGGCCATATTTTCCCTGAAACAAAACACGCAGTTTTGCTGGGTAGGTGATTCTCAGTTTTAATCCCAGCTCTTTTGCCCTCTGGAATATCATAGGCCATGCCCATCAACCCCTCAGTGCAGAAGCTGCCAGGTCCTGTGCTATTCTGATTGTGTTTCCACAATATTGACATTGTTTCTCCCTGGCTACTTGGAGTATTTTCTCCTTTATCCGGGGATTCTGGAACCTGGCTATGATATTCCTGGGAGTTTTCTTTTGGGAATCTTTTTCAGGAGGTGATCTGTGGATTCTTTCAACCTCTATTTCCACCACTGGGTCTAAAACATCAGGGCAATTTTCCTTGAGAATTTCTTGAAGGGTGATTTCTAGGTTCTTTCTTTGATCATGGCTTTCAGTTAGTCCAATAATTTTTAAATGATCTCTCCTGTATCTATTTTCCAGGTCAGTGGTTTTTGTCATGAGATATTTCACATTGCCTTCTATTCTTTCATTTCTTTGGATCTTTTAAACAGCATCTTGATTTCTCATAAAGTCACTAACTTCCATTTGCTCCAGCCTAACTCTGAAGGAATGAATCTCTTCAGTGAACCTTTGAGATTCTTTTTCCATCTGGAAAATTCAGCTTTTTTAAGGCATTCTTCTCCTCATTGCCCTTTTGGGCCTCCTTTGCCATTGGAGTTAGTCTATTTTTAAGGTGTTATTTTCCTCAGTCAGGCTGTTGACCCTCATTTCATACTTTTCTGGCATCCTTCTCATTTCTCTTCCCAATTTTTCCTCCACTTCTCTTATTTGACTTTTAAAATACTTCTTAAGGTCCTCTATGGCCTGTAATCTGCTCATATTTTCCTTTGGGGCTTTTGGAGCAGGATTTCTGACAACACGTTCCTCCTCCTGTTCCATGCTTCGATCCTCTTTGCCCCCAAAATAGGAGTCTAATGTTGCATTTTTCTGTTTATTTTTTTTTCCTTTGCCTAGCCATATTGCCACTTAATTACTTGACTTTGGGGCTTGTTGGCACAGTAGGACTCTGCCACCAGACAGGGGAGCTTCTGTCCCCGAACATTGGGGTCTTCACAACTTCCTGTTCTGGCAAGTTGGATACCCACCCCAGACCTCCCCCCACCCAGATCACAATCCAGATCCAATCATGTTAAAGCAAGAGCAATTAACCTCCAAGACTGATTGCTGGATCCCCCTACAGTTCACAGGCCAGGAGCTGATGCTGCCACTGAAGCTGCAAAACGGTGATTGTCTCCTCAGCCCCTTTTAGCCCCAGGGGAGGAAGCCGATGTGTTCCCCCAATACTGGTCCCAAAATCCATAGGGCACTAACTTGTCACTTTGTCCAAGGCATGTCTATGTTGATAATTCTGGAATCGCCACAGTTGCTACTGTTCTGGGGCTTGTTGCCACAGTAGAATTCTGCCACCAGACAGTGGAGATTTGTCCCAAATGTGTGGGTGGGCAACTTACTTTTCTGTCAAGCTGGAAACCCAACCTATGACCTCCCTCCCAGACCAAAATCCAGGTCCAGGGATGTTAAAGCAAGAGCGATTATGCCCCAAGACTGATCGCTTGATCTCCCTACAGTTCGCAGGCCAGGAGGTGGAGCCACCACTGAAAACTGCAAAATGGAGTGTCTCCTCAGTGGTTTCTAGCCCCCAGGGGAGGAAGCCGACGCATTTCCCAAATACTGGTCCCAAAGTCCATAAGGCACTAACCTCTCACTTTGTCCTAGGCATGTCTGTGTTGACTATTCTGGAATAGCCACAGCTACTGGTGTTCTGGGGTCCCTCCAGCTGGCTGCTGGCCCCGCCACCCTGGGGCTAAAACCACGGCCCACAGGGACCTGGGCTCAGCTCTCGTGTGCTTCACTGCTGGCTCCCAAAGAGCTCTGCTGGCCTTTCCTGCGGGGCTGCTGGGCTGCCCTCAGCGGGAGGTTAGCTTCTCTGTGTCGTTCTTTGGGTGCTGGGGCTCCAGAAGTTGTTCAGAGTGCCCTTTTACATAGTTTGGAGGTAATCTGTGGGGAGAGAGCCTTGGATGTGTTATTTCTATTCCGCCATCTTGGCTCCACCTCCAGCTATGTCCATAGTAGTTCTTTACAATTTGATATTGCTCCATAGTGTATTCACCATAGCAAGACATGTTAGGTATGTCCTAAAATTTATTTTTTTGTGTGTGCATCCATTTTTCTACTGGATGGAAAAATTCTACATTGAATGCTGTTTCTAGGAAAGGACATTTAGTTCATAAAGTTTTCAAATGCATACACTCTAGTTTAAAAGCCAATGGTAGCTGTATTTCTATTAAATATGAAATCTAACACCATATAATATGATTGTGATAGAATATTATTGTGCTTTAAAAAAAGGCAAGATTTCAGAAATATCTGGGAAGACCTATATGAATTGATTCAGAGTAAAGTGAACAGAACCAAGGGATCTTTATAAACAGTAACAGGAATTTTTAAATTATAATCAACTATGAAACTTGCCTACTCTCATCAATACAATTTTATTGTAGTTCAGTAATTTTTCAGTCATGTCCAACTTTTCATGACCCAATTAGGGGTTTTAGCAAAGATACTGGAGTGGTTTGCCATTTCCTTCTCCAGCTCATTTTTACAAAGAGGAAATTGAGGCTGAAACTGAGGTTTAAGTGACATCTCATGGTCACACAGCTAGTACATGTCTGAGACTAGATTGTAACTCATGTACATTAGTCTTTCTAACTCCAGGCCTGCAAGGGTATCCACTGTACCACCTACCTATCTTGATCAGTGATTCAAAATACTTCTGAAGGATCTAGGAGGAAAAATGCTATCCACCTCCAGAGAGAGAGCTGCCAAACTATGAGAACAGATTGATGTATTAATTTTTTTATTTCATTTTTTTAACTTCGGGTTTACATCAGTCATTTCCACCAGATTACGACTTCCAATTTTCCCCTATTTTTCCCTACCCACCACCCCAGAATAGCAGTCCCACTAGATATCCCCTCATCCTATCTGCTGTCTCCCATATCTTCTCCCATTACCCCTTCGACCTTGCCATTAGGGCAAGGTGAATCTCTGAGCCCCAATGCCTGGACATCTTATGAAACATTTGATTTTAAAACTTTGATTTTCAGATCCATTCTCTTCCTCGCGTGTCACCCACTCCCTCTGAGAAGATAAGCAATTCAGTATGTGTTGTACATGTATAGCTATGCAAAATATTACCATAGTAGATCTATTGTAAAAGACTGCTTATATTTCCCTCCCACCCATCTCAGCTCCCACCTGGTCCATTCCCAACTTTGATCCTGTCCCTCTTTGATAGTGGGTACTTCCAACTTCCCCCCCACCCAGAATGCCCTCCCCTCCATCATCCCTCCTCTCATCCCCCTTTCCCCTACTCAGGAGAGTGAGTGAGGGTGAGATATTCCATTTAGTATATATGTGATTCTCTCCTTTAGCCAACTTCAATGAGAATATGCTTTTGCCTTTTTGCCTTCCTGTTCTTCCCCTCCACTGCGACTACTTCCCCTTGCCTCTTCTACATGATATAGTTTACCCTACCCTGTCTCTCTCCATCTCCTCTTGCCCCTTTCCTCTCTCACCTCTTGACTTCACCCCTTAAGAATCATCCCTTCCTTGGGGCGGCTAGGTGGCACAGCGAGCAGAGTGCTGGCCCTGGAGCCAGAAGGACCCAAGCCCAGATCTGGCCCCAGACACCCAACACACAAACAAAAACCCAGCCATGTGACCTTGGGCACATCATCCAACCCCAATTGCCCTCCAAAAAATAAAGAAAGAAAAAAAAGAATCATCCCTTCCCATCAAATTCAACCTATGCCCTCTATCCATGTATACCTGTGAACATATGCCATATAACCTTCTTCAATTATTTTCATAATGAGAAAGGTTTCATCAAACACAGTTATTGTTTTTCCATGTAGGAATGTAAATAGTCCAACTTTGATAAGTTCCTTTTGATTTCTTTTCCTTGATTACCTTCTCAAGCATCTCTTGCTTCTTGTGTCTGAATGGCAAATTTTCTATTCAATTCTGGTTTTTTTCCTCAAGAATGCTTGAAAGTCCTCTATTACACTGAATGGCCATATTTTCCCCTGAAACAAAATACTCATTTTTGCTGGGTAGGTGACCCTTGGGTTCATTCCCAGCTCTTTTGCCCTCTGGAATATCATATTCCATGCCCTTCGATACCTCAGTGTAGAAGTTGCCATGTCCTGGGCTATTCTGATTGTGTTTCCACAATATTGGAATTGTTTCTTCCTGGATTCTTGGAGTATTTTCTCCTTGATCTGGGAGTTCTGGAGCCTGGCTATAATATTCCTAGGAGTTTTCTTTTGGGGATCTTTTTCAGGAGGCGATCGGTGGATTCTTTCAACTTCTATTTCTACCACTGGGTCTAAAACATCAGGGCAATTTTCCTTGAGAATTTCTTTAAGGATGATTTCTAGGTTCTTTCTTTGATCATGGCTTTCAGGTAGTCCAATAATTTTTAAATTATCTCTCCTGGATCTGTTTTCCAGGTCAGTGTTTTTTTCCTATGAGATATTTCACATTGCCTTCTATTCTTTCATTTGTTTGCATCTGTTTAACAGCATCTTGATTTCTCATAAAGTCTCTAGCTTCCATTTGCTGCAGTCTAACTGTGAAGGAATGAATCTCCTCAGTGAGCTTTTGAGATTCTTTTTCCATCTGGAAATTCGACTTTTTAAGGCATTCTTCTCCTCATTGCCTTTCTGAGCCTCATTTGCCATTTGAGTTAGTCTATTTTTAAGGTGTTATTTTCCTCAGTCAGGCTGTTGACTGTTATTTCATACTTTTCTTGCATCTTTCTCATTTCTCTTCCCAGTTTTTCCCCCACTTCTCTTATCTACTTCTTAAGGTCCTCTATGGCCTGTAGCCAGCTTGTATTTTCATTTGGGGCTTTTGGTGCAGGAGTTCTGACCTCACAGTCCTCCTCCATTCTGTGAGCCTCTTTGCCCCTAAAATAGGAGTCCAATGTTGAACTTTTCTGTTTATTTGTTTCGTTTGCCTAGGCATGTTGCCACTTAATTACTTGATTTTGGGGCTTGTTTCCACAGTAGGACTCTGCCACCAGACAGGAGAGCTTCCGTCCAAATGTGGGGTCTTCACAACTTCCGCCAGTTGGGTGGCCTCTGTAAAGCCTCCACCCACTCTGGCAAATTGCATACCCACCCCAAACTTCCCCCTGTAAGGGTTATGGGATTTAAAGATCTTCCATGCCCCATTGTACCTACATAGCCCCACTATTTGTCACAGGATTGTGGCTGAACAGTTAGATGAATTAATGCTGCCTGGTATACAGCTTACCCACTACATTGACGATATCATGATACAGGGAAAAGATGCAAAAGAAGTGGAGAGAAGTTTGACCCTTCTAATTGAGCATATGAAAAGTAAAGGGTAGGAAATTAACCCTGCAAAGGTTCAAGGACCAGCTCAAAATGTAAAATTTTGGGGTACACAATGGAACAAGGGGCTACGAGAGATTCTTCCACAAGCCTGACAAAAGATTCAGGACTTTCCTTCCCCTACCCATAAGAAGGAAGCCCAAAAGTTCATAGGAATGTTTGGGTACTGGAGGCACCACATTCCACATTTGGGACAGATTTTGAAACCTTTGTATAGAGTCACTCGAAAGAAATATGAATTTGATTGGGGACTTGAGCAGAGTAAAGCTTTTGAAGAAACCAAGGCTGCCATACAATTGGCCCTAGATTTGTGGCCCATGCAAAATGGTCCAGTGGAATTACAAGTGACAGTACAAGATGATTATGCAAACTGGAGCTTATGGCAAAAACAGCAAAGCAGAAATTTACCCTTGGGATTTTGGTGTAGGAAGCTCCCTTCATCTGGAGTCCAGTATACACCTTTTGAAAAGCAGTTGTTAGCTGCATATTGGGCTTTAGTGGAGACTGAACAATTGACTCTGGGCCATGAAGTGGTATTAAGACCTGGAATCCCGATTATGACCTGGGTAATGAGTACCCCAGCTTCTCACAGAATTGGACATGCCCAAGAGGCTAGTATAATCAAATGGAAGTGGTATATTCAAAACAGAGCGAAAACTGGCAAAAGTGGAGTCTCTGCTCTACATGAATCTGTAGCAAATGTAGAAATTGAGAGGAATGACACACCCCCTGAGCCAAAGCAACAGTTGGTACAATCCTCTGTAAAATGGAATGAAGGATATGATGGACTAACTGAAGAACAAAAGAGACATGCATGGTTTACTGATGGGACAGCAAAATATTTGGGCCAAAAGAGACATTGGAAAGCAGTGGCCTATAACCCATGTACTAGAAGGACTTTGGAAAGTACTGGGATAGGTGGAAGTAGTCAGTATGCTGAACTTATGGCAGTACATCAAGCCATCAAAATAGAACAAGGAGGACAGTGTCATATATTCACTGATTCATGGGCAGTAGCTAATGGGTTAGCTATATGGATGCCCATGTGGAAAAATCAAAATTGGGAGATTCATGGCAAACTAGTCTGGGGCAAAGAATTATGGGAAGATATCTGGAATATGTCTTTGGTCACTGACTTGTCAGTTTTTCACGTAGATGCTCATGTGGCCCTCACCACACCAGAACGTGAGTATAATGCTCATGCTGATCGACTCGCAAAGATTGCTACTCAACATATTGTCCCTACCTTGACAACAAATGATGATCCAGTATTAGCAAAATGGGTCCACCAAACGGCTGGGCACTTGGGGGTTCAGGCCACACACCGGTGGGCACAAGATCGAGGTATTAGTATCTCTCATTCGCTGTTAAAACAGATAGCAGCAGAATGTCATATATGTCAATTGGAAAAGGAGCGAACTGTCCCTCGGGTAGTAACTGGAGAGATAGCAAGAGGAAAAGTCCCAGCCCAAATCTGGCAAATAGATTATATTGGTCTACTACCACAAGATAAAGGATGTAGATTTATATGTACTTGTGTTGACACCTATTCGGGTGTACTAGTGGCTTGTCCTTATAAGAATGCTACCCAGAGGGGCGGAGCCAAGATGGCGGAGTAGAAACAGCTCGTCCAAGCCTCTCTGCCCCCAGATTCTCCACAAACTATGTAAAAAAGGACTCTGAAAATCTTCCGGAGCCCCAGCACCCACAGAACGACACAGAGAAGCTAACCTCCAGCTGAGGACAGCCCAGCACCCTGCAGGAAGGACCAGCGCAGTGGTCTGGGAGCCGGCAGCGCGCAGAGCGCAGGAGCCGAGCCGAGCCCAGGTCCACGTGAGCCGAGGTTTTAGCCCCAGGGCGGCAGGGCCAGCAGCCGGCTGGAGGAACCCCAGAACACCAGGAACTGTGGAGAAGCCAGAATTATCAACATAGACTTGCCTAGGACAAAGTAAGAGGTTAGTGTCCTATGGACTTTGGGACCTGTATTTGGGGAATGCGTCAGCTCCCTCCCCTGGGGGCTAGAAGCTGCTGAGGAGACACGCCACTGTGTAGTTTTCAGAGGCATTTCCGGCTCCCAGCCTACAAATCGTGGGGAGATCAGCGATCAGTCTTGGGGGGTAATCGCTCTTGCTTTAACCTCCCTGGATCTGGATTGTGATCTAGGGTGGAAGTTGTGGGTGGGTTTATAGCTTGCCAGAAACGGAAGTTGCCCCCCACACGTTCGGGACGAAAATTCCTCTATCTGGCCTTAAAGCCATAGTGTGGCAACAAGCCCAAAAGTCAAGCAATTAAGTGGCAACATGCCAAGGCAAAGGAAACAGAAAAATGCAACCCTAGACTCCTATTTTGGGGGCATAGAGCGGGAAAAGGACTGTGAGGTCAGAAGTCCTGCTCCAAAAGCCCCAGGGGAAAACATGAGCGGGTTGCAGGCCATAGAGGACCTTAAGAAGGACTTTAAAATCAAATAAGAGAAGTGGAGGAAAAATTAGAAAGAGAAATGAGAAGGATGCAGGAAAAGTATGAAATGAGGGTCAACAGCCTGACTGAGGAAAACAACACCTTAAAAAATAGACTAGCTCAAATGGCAAAGGAGGCCCAAAGGGCATTGAGGAGAAGAATGCCTTAAAAAGTCGAATTTGCCAGATGGAAAAAGAATCTCAAAAGTTCACTGAGGAGATTCATTCCTTCAGAGTTAGACTGGAGCAAATGGAAGCTAATGACTTTATGAGAAATCAAGATGTTGTTAAGCAGATCCAAACAAATGAAAGATTAGAAGGCAATGTGAAATATCTCATGGGAAAAACCACTGACCTGGAAAATAGATCCAGGAGAGACAATTTAAAAATTATTGGACTACCTGAAAGCCATGATCAAAGAAAGAACCTAGAAATCACCCTTCAAGAAATTCTCAAGGAAAACTGCCCTGATGTTTTAGATCCAGAGGGCAAAATAGAGGTTGAAAGAATCCACCGATAACCTCCTGAAAAAGATCCCAAAAAGAAAACTCTCAGAAATATTATAGCCAGGTTCCAGAATCCCCAGATCAAGGAGAAAATACTGCAAGCAGCCAGGAAGAAACAATTTCAATACTGTGGAAACACAATCAGAATAGCCCAGGACCTGGCAGCTTCTACACTGAGGGATCGAAGGGCATGGAATATGATATTCCAGAGGGCCAAAGAACTGGGAATGAACCCAAGGGTCACCTACCCAGCAAAACTGAGTATTTTGTTTCAGGGAAAATATGGTCATTCAGTGGAATAGAGGACTTTCAAGCATTCTTGAGGAAAAAACCAGAGTTGAATAGAAAATTTGACATCCAGACGCAAGAAGTAAGAGATGCCTGAGAAGGTAATCAGGGAAAAGAAATCGAAAGGAACTTATCAAAGTTGAACTATTTACATTCCTATATGGAAAAGCAATATCTGTGACTGATGATATCTTTCTCACTATGAAAATAATGGAAGAAGGGGTGTGGTCATACGAATACATATGTGAATGTGTGTGTATATGGCTACAGTTATATATGGATAGAGGGCATAGGTTGATTTTGTTGGGAAGGGAGAGTACTCAAGGGATGAAATTATGAGGTGAGAGAGGAAAGTGGCAAGAGGAGATGGGGAGAGACATGGTAGGGTAAACTATCTCATGTAGGGGAAGTGGGTGCAAAGGAGGGGGAGAATAAGGAAGGCTAAAAAGGCAAAACCACATTCACATTGAATTTGGTTCAGGGAGAAAATGACATACATACTAAATGGGATATCTCAACCTGCAGCAGGATAGGGGAAGGGGGATGAGAGGAGGGATGATGGATGGGAGGGCATCCTTGGGGTGAGGGGAGGTTGGAAGTACCCACTATAGAAGAGGGACAGGATCATGTAGGGAATGGACCAGGTGGGGGGTGGGATGAGTGGGAGGGAATTATAAGCAGCCTTGTACAATATATCTACTATGATAATGTTTTGCATAGCTAGACATGTACAACATATACTGAATTACTTATCTCCCAAGAAGGAATGGGTGACAAGGGAGGAAGGAAATGGATCTGAAATTCGAGGTCGTAACATTAAATGTTTCAAATATATATTTAAATACTATTATTAATACTTTTTTGCCTATAATTGGGAGATAAGATGTGCAGGCATTGGGACACAAAGATTCATCTTCCTCTAATGGAAAAGTCGATGGGGGTATGGGAGAAGGTATGGGAGAGAGCAGATTGGAGGAAGCGATATCTTGTGGGACTGCTATTCTGGGAGGTTGGGTAGGGGAATAATGGGGGGAAAATGATTGTAACTCAAAATCTGGCGGAAATGAATGATGTAAAACAGAAGTTAATAAAGTATTTGTTTTAAAAAAAAAAAAAAAAAGAATGCTACCCAGAAAAACACTTGTAAAACTCTAGATCTCTTAAGTCTATATTATGGAACCCCAATGCAGATTCAAAGTGACAATGGGTCACATTTCAAAGGTAATGAAATGAAGAGATATTGTATATTAAACAATATAGAATGGATATATCATATTCCTTATTATCCAGAAGCATCTGGGTTAATTGAAAGAATGAATGGATTACTGAAAGAACAGTAAAGGAAGTTAAGTTCCAATAATTCGTATCAACATTGGAAGGATAATTTGTTCGTGGCTTTACGTAATTTGAATAATAGGCCATTGGGAGGAAGTACACCTCTAGCCAGAATGATGACACCAAATCTGCAAATTAGAAAACAACAAACACATAAGATCCCAAATATTGAGTATTGGACCTTGAGGCCAGATGTCCTGGCACCATACCCAGGAATACCTGGTTCAGTGGGATATGATTTACATTGTTTAGTGGACTTTTGGTTAGATAGAAAAGAAATAAGAAAAATATCCACTGGGATATGCATAAGAATCCCTCAAAATCACTTTGGACAGATTTTACCCAAATCAGGATTAGCAGCCCAAGGAATACATGTATTGGCTGGAGTAATAGATTCTAATTATCAAGGAGAAATTGTTGTGACATTCCATAATTTAGGTGAAGGGCCCATATAGATTCGTAAAAATGATAGGCTAGTCCAAGTGATTATCGTTCCTTGTAAAACAATACCACTTGTAAAAACTGACCCTCCTTCCAAAATAACTGTCAGAGGAACTGAAGGATTTGGTTCTACTGATAGAATAAAATCGGGAGCTAAAGTATGGGTAAAAAGGAAGCCAGATGATATTCCAAAGGCTGCAGAGATTATAGCACATGGGAGGGATAACACTGTAACTATTGTTTATTCCGGAGAAGATGATTACAAAATTGTACCCTTAACTCATATATTCTACCGTGAGTGAGGCTACAGTAGTCTGGTTATTTTCTCTTTGCTTTTTCTTGGCTTTTTGTCTGTTTACCTTGTTTGCTAGATTTGTTTCCACAGGCTTGGTACCCTCCACCTATAGACACCCGATAGCTTAAGCTGGATGTCACCCCCTGTCTACAACTGTGATGTGTCACCCTTGGACTTGGCATCAAGCACATTAAGAACTGACCTCTCAAATGAGACCCCTTGGGACAGGGACAGCTCTACATCCGATTTCAGCAGCAAGTAGCCATGGAAGAAGAGATCTTCGCCCCTTACCCCAAGATTTCAGGGCCCCATTTGTTCGGGGGGGGAATGATGGGGAGCTTGTGCTCAAACCCCACCCTGAAATATTGTTCTCTGTTTTCTGTGTTTATTGTGTGCTATCTTTTTTATATTGTTGTAAAATTCTGTTGACACCAGTTATTCCTAATATACTTTTGCCAAGTAAGGGACATGAAAGATCTTGGGGCCGAATGTAAGGGTTATGGGATTTAAAGATCTTCCATGCCCCATTGGACTTGCTGACATAGCAGGAAGGGGAGGGGCAAGAGGAAGAGGAAAAAAAAAAGCTAGAGTTCCGTTGGGGACTGTTGGTGGCCACAGCAACAGCAGCAGCAGCAGCAGCCAAGGTAGAGGTCGAGGCCCAAACCTCTTTTTAAGCCAGCCAGAATTTCTTCTAAGGACTCTTGTTGGGGGCTGCCGGGAACTGGAACTGCGGGGGGCCGGAGCTGTTGTGAGCACGCTTCCTGGACGCTGAGCAGTTGCTGAGAGTCGGGAGAGAAGGACCTTTGCCTGAAGTAGCCTGTTCTGTTTTGAAGGCTTAAGAATGTGGTTGTTTACTATGTTGGCTGCTTGTGCCAATTTCGTGACTGCCCTGATGGCTTTGACTTTCTGGTTTTGGGACTCGGTTATTTGGTATTTTAATAAATTCTCTGGCTTTATCCCCCATATAGAGAGACTTATATATTTTGTGATTAATAACCACATAAGCCTATTTATAATTGCCATAGGCATAGTGAATATTGCATTGTTAATACACCCCCCTAGGCCACAGTCCAGTTCCAGGCAGTTTAAAGCAAGAGTGATTAACCCCCAGACTGATTGCTAGATCCCCCTACAGTTTGCAGACCAGGAGCTAGAGTTGCTACTGACACTGCAAAATGGCTTCTGTGCCTAGTTTCTTCAGCAGCTTTTCGCCCCCAGGGGAGGAAGCCACGTATTCCCCAAATACTGGTCCCAAAGTCCATAGGGCACTAACCTCTCACTTTGTCCTAGGCATATCTGTGCTGATAATTCTGGAATCTCCACAACTGCTGGTGTTCTGGGGTCCCTCCAGTTGTCTGAAGGCCCGGCCGCCCTGGGGCTAAAACCGTGGCTCAGGTGGACCTGGGCTCAACTCTGTGAGCTGCGCTGTAGGTTCCCTGCCCATTGTGCTGCCTGCTCTCAGAGCGCTGTGCTGGCTGCTCCCTGCAGGGCTGCTGGGCTGTCTTCAGTGGGAGGTTAGCTTCTTTGTGTCATTCTGTGGGTTCTGGGGCTCCAGAAGTTGTTCGGAGTCCCCTTTCACATTTTTTGGAATTTGTGTGTGGCAGAGCACCTTGGAAATGCTGTTTCTACTCCGCCATCTTGGCTCTGCCCCCCCCCCCCATGTATTAATTTTTAGCTTTATTTTTCTTTCTTTTTTTGCAACATGATGAATACAGAAATGCATTTTGCATGATTACACATATATAACTGATATCATATTGCTTGCCTTCTCAGTGGGTGGGGGAGGGACCAGAAGGATCAAGAATTTGTAACTCAATATTTTTAATATTAAAATTAAATAAATAAATTAAACAACAATATTCAGCACCATAAAACATAGAGCAACTGATTGAACTGCATTTGCTAAAGTCATAACTTCATTATCCAAGTTAGCATGTTTATTTTTTTCAAAACAAAACAAAATGAAACAAAACAAAAATATATATACATTATAAAGTTAAAAATAATCAAATGAAAGGCATAATGATATTAAGAAGGAAGTATTTTATATTGGACACATTTCTGTTTTAATATACTTAAACATATGGAACAGTTTCATTAACAAAAATAAATATAAATATGTTTATATACTAAAGACATGCATTCTAAAATGCCAAAAACAAAACACTTGTGGAAAATTTTATTGTTGTTACTAAAGACAGGTAAGAAGCAGCTTTTATTACTCTGTCAATAGCAGGTAGAAGGCAGTTGAGTTGAAGAGAGCAAAGATGGCATAGCTCAATTGATAACTGAAAAAAAAAAAGATTAATTTGGTCCTGGTTTGGAGTTTGGGGTTTTGCTTTGTTTTTGTATTTTTTGGACTTTTAATGTGACAAAATCCTCCCTGATTGGTCCCCCAATCCAATCATTTCTATAGCATATCTTTTGTTATAATTAGGAGGTATATGACATGTATGTGCGTGTGTTTGTGTGTGTGTGTGTGTGTGTGTGTGTGTGTATACTCCTAACTTTCTAGCTCTTTATCTCTAGCACAATATAGTGGAAAATACCCTGGTTCTAGAATAAAAAGAATTGGGTTCAAATTCTAACTCTGACTTACTTACAACCTATGTCATCTTTGATAAATCCCTTAACTTCCCTCAGTGCCAGTTTCCTTATCTATAAAATGATGGGGTTTAGACTAACTAGGTAGTCTCTTAGGCCTTTTCTCTTAAACATATGAATTTCTGATTCTATATGGCCTAGAGTTCAAACTAAAAACTTTTCCTCAGTTTTCTTGGTCAGGTTATAGCTTCCTATTTTTTTTTCATATGACATTGTTAAAGTCATAAAGCACATGGTCCCAGTGCTATATGAAATGCTAGCATAATGCAAACTTTTGAATATGAAAAGTGGTATAATACTGTAAGGACTGCATTATAAAAACTAAAGTTCATATTGGGTTAAGGCTACTAATTAGTTCTAAGGAAAACAAGATGTGATCCCATAGCTATTTTGAGGGTATTTTTTTCTCCTCCTAGCTGTATGACTGACTACTCCTCAGTCTTGTTTGCTGTATCTTTATCTATGCCATGACTAATAATAATGGTATATTTCAACATGGGTTCTCTCTCTCTCTCTCTCTCTCTCTCTCTCTCTCTCTCTCTCTCTCTCTCTCTCTCTCTTCTTTATATGTTCACCCTAATCTCTCTTTCCACAGTTTCAAAACCTTATCAATTGCCCATTGGATATTTCAATATCTCAATCTCATCACATTCAAATCACAGCTTATTTCATTTCTCCCCAAACCCATTTTTCTTCTAAACATTTCTATTTATGTAAATAATATCACCATGCTTCCACTCATCCAAGTGTATTACTTCACTGTCGTAATCATACATTTTAGTGGAGTTTTGTTTTGATTATGATCAACTCTGTGCCCAGAATATAGTAAGCACCTAATAAATGCTTGTTTATTTCCTTATAAATGAACTACCCTTGTATACTTTGTAAAAATGTAATTTGTTAATAATTAATTATTCCTTGTACAAATTGATTTAATCATTTTGACAGGACTTTAAGATTTTTTAATTAATACTATCATTATTATTTTATAATTCAGATCACTAATAAATTTGTACAAAATTACATTGATGGATGTAGCAAGGTATTTTGCCAGTTTTTCATGACATTCCTCCGAACCAGATGGAGAGATATGGATTTCTAAAATAATTAGGGGCTGATGAAAAGAATAAACATTTTTGTATAATTCTTATATTTGTAGAGCCAACACTATACTAAGGGTATCATAAATATATCTTCTGATCCTCATAGCAACCCTTTGATGAAGTTACTCTGATTATCTCCATTTCATAGTTGAGAAAAAGAGGCAGAGTAAACTTGCCAAGAGTCATAGAGCTAGTAATTATATGAGGTCAAATTTGAACTCGGGTCTTCCTAACTGCACGATGCCTTTTTCCTTCATATTCATTAAGTTAAAAAACTAGGCTGAAAAGTTAAAAATAATTTGTTTTTTGCCAGAGATGATAATCTAGCATAGTTTATATGGGCTACAATGGTTCAGTACTTGGATTGAATCTATTAAGCATATTTTTCAGTGGCTAAATGAAAAGCAAATGGAATGTTTATCAAACTGGCAAATGAGGAAAAGAAAAGAGGGAGAGATAATAGATGAAATGGAATGTTTAGAATCTAAAAGTTTTGAATATCTGGAATAATAGGCTGAAGAGGGATAAATTTAATATAGACATAAATTATGTACTTGGATTTAAAGAAGAAAGAGGCAGATACATCTAGTACGACAACTTGTAGAACAGTACAGGTGAAAAAAGACTTAGAGAAACAAGGAAATTTCTGGAAAATGGGATTGTTTAAAAGTAAAGGAATATTATTGAAAAATTGGGGAAAAAAGAGTAATAAAATTAAAATAAATTAGAAAAATGAATCGCAATGGCAGAATAATAAATACTATAGAACAGAAAATTTATTTAGAGACAGAAAAAGAGGCATTTTGCTATTGTGTTTAAACTAATATATGCATATGATACAATTACAGTAAATAAGGAAAATTAAATTTTATGATAATTTTAAGCAAATTCTGTTTTGAATATTTAAGTTTTATTATTGATGATGTCTACAAATTTAGAATTAAAAAAAAAACAGAAACTTAGAGATTCTAAAGGACAAATCAATATGAATCAGTGACACAATGTAGAAGACAAAAAAAATCACCTGATTTTAGGATGTGTAAACAGAACTATAGTATCCAGAGTGAATTATGTGGGTTTTAAATCCTTTACATACATCTCTTCTGCCTTATATTATGTTGCATCAGAAAATCATATGCATGAAACTGTAAGTAACCTCAGATGTTAGTTTGTCCAATACTTTCATTTGTAACAAAAGGAACCTGAGACCCAAATAGGTGAAATGATTTAAACAATGTCACACATTCAGTGATTAGCAAGCCAGGATTGAAATTTTCTTTTCATTACACTAAATTCAATAATTTTTAAACTAATCACAAAGACTGATCAGCAATATTTTGCCAATTTAAAACATCTATAGGTTTTTGTCCAGTTCGGGGTGTCACATCTTGGAAAGGATAGTGATAAACTGCAATATGTTTTGTGGAAGATGAGCAGGTGTGAATACAGTAGGATAAAGGGAATAGGACAGGATTTGGGACTAGATAGTATGAATTATAATTCTAGTCTACTACCCTCCCTGTTGCTGGCTGTTTCCCTACTGCCTATGCTACTCTATCTTCAAAAAACCCTTACTTGATCAGTTTTCACTGTCTTCTTTTTGTAGTTAAACTCTCCAAGATGGCTGTCCATGATAGATGCTTCTACTTCTTTTCCTTTCCCTGTCTCTTAATTCTCTATAGTTATTTCTAGTCTATTCTTTAGTTTTATTCTCTCTTGCAATGGTAATGGAATTTAAAGATGCCCTTGTATTGGCTTGGTTTTCTGGTTAAGTGTTAAAACCTATAGTTTGTGAATCTCACTTGTGGGATGGACTTCTTGACATGAAGAGAGGGGACTGAACTGGGAGGAGCTAGTGCTGTGAATTTAAAGGGAAGGTCCAAGCATAGAGAGGCCAGAAGAACTTTTGGGAGAAGAACCATAGAGACAGAGAGAGAGAGAGAGAGAGAGAGAGAGAGAGAGAGAGAATTGCTGGGGGCCAGAGTTGCTGAGAGAGAGAGAAAACTGCCAGCTGAAGCCACTGGGATTGCTGAGAGCCAGCTGGAGCTGCCCAAGACTTTTGAGAACTGCCACTTGGAGCTGCCAAGAACTGAAGAGGCATGACTGTGATGCCAGTATATTTTCTGTCTGTTTTGATGTTACTTTGCCAGATTTGTCTGCTGGTAAAAGGACAGTGCTGTTGTTGCAGAGGTCCTAGAACATTGCTGTTGATTCAGAAGCCCTGAAGGAGGATTTTCTTGTTGTATGTTTACAGAAATCCTGGAAAAGGGTCTTGCTGATGTTTTCAGGGGTCCTGAAACTGTTCTGCAGGCAGAAGGTGAATTGTTGAGGATGCTGGAGATGTATATTGTGTCTTTGTTAAGCTTTGTCTTCCCAGGAATAGGGGATGCTGAGAACTTGCCCCAGGTCAAAATGAAGAAAAGACCTCACCTTGGGTATTGAATGCTGTGATGATATAGTAGTGGCTTAGGGGTAGAGATAGCCTTTGTGCTCTCCACTGCCTTTGAGAACATGCTTAGTAGTAACTGATGATAATTCTAATTCAGTTTTGATCCAGGGGTGGAGTACTTTGATTTTGTGCTTTGTGACTGACCAAATGAAAGTACTTTGTTTATGATTGGAAACTAATATGCAAATGAATACAGAAAAGACTTTGTGATTGACTAAATAAATGTACTGTCCAGAGGGGGAGTACTTGGACCTTATTACTTTGTGATTGAATTGAAGACTTAGTAAATTATTGAGTTATACATGGTGAATGCTGTATTTTGATTTTCTGTGAATGTCTTGCCTTAATCTGTCACTGAATAAATGGAGTTTGATATACTTGTAATCAAAACCTGGAAGTTGTTTCTGCTTGGCGTTAATCTCCAAAGTTATCAATGATCTCTAAATTATCAAATCTAAAGGCCTTTTCTCAATCTTCATCCATCTTGGTTTCTCTGCACCTGATAATTCCATAAATTACTCTGTTCTCCTTCATACTTTTTTTCTCTCTGTTTTTATGACAATGCTTTTTTTCCTGATTCTCTTCCTACACATGTGAGCATTCCTTGGCAATCTCCATTGTCCAATAATGATGGGCATCCCCCTTGACTCTGCCCTGAGTCCTATATTCTCTCTGTATTATTTTACTTGATGATCTACATTACCTTGTATGTATTAAATTATCATGCTAATGATTCTCAGATATACTAATTCATGCTAACATCTCTCCTAATATCCAGACTACTGTCTACAACTGCCCTTTGAATATTTCAACTTAGATATCACATAGATATCTTAAACTCAAAAAAACATACAAAACTTAACGTTTTATCTTTTTTCTTCCCAAACCTTCCCTTCTTCCAAACTTCACTATTACAGTTTGATGGTTCCACTATACTCCCAGTCACCCAGGTTCAAAACCTAAATGTCATGTTTGATTTTTCACACTCTCCCATCCCATTCAATCTGCTGCCAAGTAAGTCCCATTGGTTTTACTTTTAAAAAGCCTATATCTTATGACATACCATCACTCTGGTTTAGGCCTTCATCACCTCAAACCTACTACTGTATTATCCTGCTGGTTGATCTCTTTGTATCAAGTCTTTCCTCATTCCAGTCCATCATCAATTTAACTATTAAATCTTCCTAAAGTGAAGGTCTGATCATGTCACCCCCGTATTCAATAACCCCTAATATTTCTGTATTATATATGAGAAAAAATATGAAATCCTCTGTTTAACATTCTAAGACTTTCATAAACTGCCTCCTTCCTACCTTTGTAATCCTTTTTTTATGCTCACACAAAACATTTTATCACCCAACTCCATGAATTTTCACTGACTAACCCGCAAACCTTGAAATTTCTTCAGTTCCTGCTCCTCTATTGACTTCCTTCAAATCTGTTAAAATACTGCCTTCAACAAGAAGCCTTTCCTTATCACTCTTAATACCAGTGTCTTCCTTCTTTTGGTCATCTTATACATATTCTGAATATAGTTTGTTCCTACATAGTTATTTACATGTTGTTTCCCACAATAGACAGTAATAATGTTCAGAACTAGACTTTCTTTTGCTGTTTTTATACCCAGAGTTTGGCACAATGCATAGTATTTAATAAATGCTTGCTGACTGAATGACTCACTAATTAACAGCAGTATGACTTTGATAAAGTCGTTACATCTCTCTGGGCCTTAGGTTACTCATACATGAAATTAGGGAACTAAACTAAATGACCTCTAAATTCTTTTCCATCTCTAACTCTTTTTAATTTTTCTTAATCAGTAACCATTAGAAGTAACTAGGGTTAGAAAGAAAGAATACCAAGGTAGATTGAAGTGTAGAAAGGACAGTAAAGGGGCGGCTAGGTGGCACAGTGAATAGAACGCCGGCCCTGGAGTCAGAAGGACCTGAGTTCGGAGCCGGCCTCCGACACTTAATCCACACAAACAAAAACCTAGCCATGTAACCTTGGGCAAGTTACTTAACCCCAATTGCCCTAAAGGGGCGGCTAGGTGGCGCAGTGAGTAAGAGTGCTGGCCTCGGAGTTGGGATGACCCGAGATCAGATGCGGCCTCAGAAAATGAACACCCACACATAAATAATGACTAGCCGTGTAACCTTGGGCAAGTTACTTAACCCCAATTGCTTTAAAAAAAAAAAGACAGTAAATAATACTGTCACATCTGCTTTATGCTATAGATAAGAAAATTGAAGACCAATAGAGATAAAATCACCTATACAATATAATATAGCTGGTAAGTATCAGCCATAATTCAAACCTAGGACCCCTAAATAAAAATCTAGTAATATATGACAATATTCTGTCTTCAAATTTCAATAGGGCTATCATGTGAAAGAATGTTTAAATTTGTTCTTTGCCTCCAGAAGCCAGGGAACAAGAGCAATGGGTAGAACCTACAGAGAGAAATTTTGGCTTTATGGATGAAAATGTTTCCTAATAATTAGAATTACCCCCCCAATGAGAAACTGATTAATTTAAAAGAATTCAGTTCCTGATAACTAGAGATTTTCTTTTTTTTTTTTAAGCAATTGGGGTTAAGTAACTTGCTCAAGGTTACACGGCTAGTCATTATTTATGTGTGGGTGCTCATTTTCTGAAGCCGGATTCGATCTCAGGTCATCCCAACTCTGAGGCTGGTGCTCTTACTCACTGTGCCACCTAGCCACCCCTTTAATATTTTTTTTTTGTTTTTGGAGGGCATTTGGGGTTAAGTAACTTGCCCAAGGCCACACGGCTAGGTTTTTATTTGTGTGTGCTTTAAGTGTCTGAGGCCAGACCTGAACTCAGATCCTTCTGACTCCAGTGCCAGGCTCTACTCACTGCGCCACCTAGCCTCCCCTATAACTAGAGATTTTCAATCAGAAATTGGATGTGGTCTTATCATTTATGTTGTAGAGACATATTGGACTAGATTATCTTGAAGACTCCTTTTAACCTTTGGTATTTTGTAATACTTTGACCAGACTATTGAAAGGTATTGAAAACCATGCGATGCAACTAGAAAAATAGAAAGCTTAGTGGAGATTTGGGAATTCTCAAATATCATAAAATAAAAGAAAAATTAAACAGTTTTTCGGCCCTGGGGGGTAAAACTAAGACCAACATATTTCCATTTATAGAGGGAGGAGCTAGCCTAAGGATAAGAAAAACTAAATAACAAATGTTATAAAAATAGTAGTATACAACCAATATATACAACCAAAAATACAACCAATACTATTAACCAATTTAAGAATGTTTTGTTTTGTTTTTCACTTTAATCATATTGACATGTATTATTTTAAATATATGAATTTCCTGATTACTTCTACTTTGTGAAAGTTTTCTTATAACAACATAAAATAATAAAGGACAACTAATAATACAGAGACCTCACCTGAAAGTGTACATAGCATTTAACATCTGTATCCTCTTGCTTCTTTTTTTAAAAATGATCAGAAATCCATTTTCTTTTCCTCTCACAACAAATTTTTCAATTCCTCTCATACCACTACTTTTAAAATGAAAAGTAAAAAACTACTCTAATAGCAAATATGAATAATCCAGTGAAAATATCCCCCAGTGTTACCAGCCTTGGAGTCAGGAGGATCTGAGTTCAAATCCAGTCTCTCACTTAACCCCATTGTCTCATAAAAAAAAAAAAGTCAAATTTGCAGCATCTAGGTGGAACAGTAAAGAGAGCACCAACACTGGAGTCAGGAAGTCCTGAGTTCAAATCTGGCTTCAGACACTTGACATACTCACTAGCTGTGTGACCCTGGGCAAGTCACTTAACTCCGACTGCCCCGCCTTCCCACCTCAAAAAAAAATATCTCCTGTGAGTATGTACAAAAACATATCACATTCCACACCCTAAATACAACACTTCTTGTAACGTATAACATGTTTCATCTTTGTCACTTTATAATCAAAGCATTACATATATATATATATATATATATATATATATATATATATATATATATATATATATATATTATCTCATACAATACTAAGGTAGTATTTTTCCTGTGAATGTAGGTTATGATTAAAAAATGGCTAGATGATGGGGGGGCTAGGTGGCACAGTGAGTAGAGCGTTGGCCCTGGAGTCAGAAGGACCTGAGTTCGGATCCGGCCTCAGACACTTAACACACACACAAACAAAAACCTATCTGTGTGACCTTGGGCAAGTTACTTTACCCCAATTGCCCTCCAAAAAAAGAAAAGCAAAAAAAATGGCTAGATGACCTCTTTTTCGTAATTTTGTAGCTGGGATTGTTACTTGACTGTTACTTTTCTACTAACTCTAGGATTCTATGAATATTGCCACCATGACTAACTTGTGACAGTAAGGAATATCATAATGTATCAAATAATACACATTGAGCTCAAAGGGACTTAGAGGTTCTCCTAATACTACTCCCAATGTAGTGTTTTTCACTTATTGTTCAGTCATTCCAATTATTTGTGACTCTTCATGACCAAATTTGCGGTTTTCTTAGCAAAGTTATTAGAGTAGATTGCCATTTCCTTCTACAGCTCATTTTACAGATCAGGAAACTGAGACAAACAAGGTTAAGTGACTTGCCCGGGGTCACATAGCAAATGTGACTCCATGTCCAGCATTCTATCCACTGAAATTTAGTTGCCTAAATTTCACTTGGAAAGGAATAAAAATTACATAAACTGAACCACGAGCAGTGCATGAGAAATTCCTGAGAAAGCTGTACTGTACAGTTTGAGAACTCATCCTCCAGTAGACCCAAAGTCCATACTGCACTGACCTCTCACTTTGTCCTTGGCATCTATGTGTTGATAATTCTGGAAATGCCACAGTTGCTAGTTTCTGGAGTCCCTCCAGCTGCCTGTTGGTCGGCCACCCTGGGCCTAAAACTTCCAACTCATGCGGCCTGGGCTCAGCTGTTCACTGGCCATTCTCTGCCAGGTTGCCGGGCTGCCAGGCTGCCAGGGTGTCCTCAGCAGGAGGTTAGATTCTCTGTGTCATTTTGTGGGTTCTGTAGCTCCAGAATTTGTTCAGAGTCTCCTTTTACATAGATTGGAAGTGATGTGGGCCAGAGCATGGCAGAAGTGCTGTTTCTACTCTGCCATATTGGCTCTGTCCCCCTCATCCTACAGTAGAAACCAGAATATTGGCACCACTCATTCGTATGTCACTCTGATTTATTATATTTCATTTTTGTTTTATTTTAGTGTGCTGTGAGAAAAGAGTAAGCTATTCCACTGAAAAATTCAGTTGGTTGGTGACCATAATTATCCATGATGCTTTCACTCCATATCATAGTCTTGCATCCTAAGAAACTTAGGAAGAATAATTTGGAATCAATAGAGGAGTACTTCTGGGTATAGCAGTTCTATCTCCAAACATGTTATATAGAGATCTAACAATGGACTGAGATTTGTATGAAGTTTATACTTATTTATTCTAGTAACCAAGTTACAAAATTAGTATGATATTGAAAAAATAAAACTGCTAAACTAGTTCATTTTCAAATTTGCCCACGTCTCTTGAAACAACATAATTTTGGTTAAAATATTGTCATGCAAACTGATATTCCCTCAAATACAATCAAAAGGCTCTATTATAGTTAGTCACAGAACAGTTTGGTATTCCAAAACAAAATTAAGAAATTTTACTGAATCTTCTACCAACATTATAGGCATTAGGTAGAGTAAGCCCTGAAAACCTTATTCTGCCAAAACTAATATAGAGTTTAAAAATGAAGCTTCTGGGGGCAAAGCCAAGATGGCAGCATAGAAGCAAGAAAACTCCCTGAGCTCCCCCATAACCACCTCAAATGCATATGAAATATGACTCTCAACAAACTTTAGAGCTACAGAACCCACAAACTGAAAGAGAGAAACAAATCCCCTGCTGAAGGCATCCCAGCAGGTTGGCAGGAAGCGTCCATCACAGCACACTGGGAGCAGAGTTCAGCCCTGCATGAGCTGGTGGTTTTAGCCTGAGGGCAGACCCAACCAGGTAGAACTGAAGGGACTTTGGGAGAGTAGATCACTAGCAGCTGTGGTTGTTTCCAGAATTATCAACCCATGAATGCCAAAGGTGAAGTAAAAGGTCAGTATGGACTTTGGGATTGGGGGGCTGACAGTGTGGTCTGCCCTCTGCACCTGGAGGGAAAAGCAGCTGAGGCACTGTGGCCATGTGGCTGCTTCAGAGCTCCTGGCCTGCAGGTTGAAGGGGGTCCAAATTACCATTCTGCGGGGTAATTGCTCTTGCTTTAACCTGCTTGGATGTGGGTTGAAGTCTAGGGTAGACGTCCTAGGGTGCATATCCAGCTTGTCAGAACATGTGGAGGCTCAGAGAGGGCATCCCACTAATAGCTCCAGAAGCTGTGAAAACCCAATGATTGGGACAAAGCTCCCCTGTCTGGTAGCAGAGTCCTTTTGAGCAAAAGGCTCAAAAGTGAAGTAATTGAGTTGCAACATGAGCAAGCAAAGGAAGCAAAGCAAGCAAAGCAAGCACAGCAATCCAAATTTACATTCCTTTTTAGGGACAAAAGGGATCAAAGCATGGAACAGAAGAAAGACAGTGAAGCCAGAATTCCTGTACCAAAAACTTCCAAGAAAAATACAAGCTGGTTACAGGCCATAGAGGACCTTAAGAAGGATTTTGAAAACCAAATAAGAGAAGTGGAGGAAAAATGGAAATGAGAATAATGCAAGAAAATTATGAAATAAGAGTCAACAACATGACTGAAGAAAACAATACGTTAAAAAATAGACTAACTCAAATGATAAAAGAGGCTCAAAAAGCCAATGAGGAGAAGAATGCCTTAAAAAGCTGAATTTGCCAGATGGAAAAAGGGATCTCAAAAGCTCAGAGAAGAGAATCATTCCTTCAGAATTAGATTGGAGCAAATGGAAGCTACTGATTTTATGAGAAATGAAGATAATATTAAACAGATCCAAACAAATGAAAAAATATTAGGCAATGTGAAATATCTCATTGAGAAAACCACTGAGCTGGAAAAGAGATCCAGGAGAGAGCATTTAAAAATTATTGAATTACCTGAAAGTCATGATCAAAAAAAGAACCTAGAAATCATGCTTCAAGAAATTCTCAAGGAAAACTGCCCTGATGTTTTAGAACGAGATTGTAAAATAGAGATTGAAAGAATCCACTGATCACCTCCTGAAAAAAAGATCCCAAAAAGAAAACTCCTGGGAATATTATAGCCAGGTTCCAGAATTCCCAGATCAAAGAGAAAATATTACAAGCAGCCAGGAAGAAATAATTTGAATACTGTGGAAACACAATCAGGATAACACAGGATCTGGCAACTTCTAAACTGAGGGATCAAAGGGCTTGGAATATAATATTCTGGAGGACAAAGGAGCTGGGATTAAAACCAAAAATAAAAATATGGGCATTCAATAGAATAGAATACTTTCAAGCATTCTTGATGAAAAAAACAGAGTTGAATAGAAAATTTGACATTCAGATATCAGAAGCAAGAGATACTTGAGAAGGTAAACAGGGAAAAGAAATCATAATGAACTTATCAGAGTTGAACTATTTACATTCCTACATGGAAAAATGCTAATTGTAACTTATGAAACTCTTCACAGTATGAGAATAGTTGAAGGGAATAGAAATGTGTGTATGTACATGTACATATATATGAATACCTATGTATATATGTCTATATAGGAGGGTATATGGGCATATGAATACATACGTTAGTGTGTGTATATGTGTTTACAGGTATATATAGAGGGCACAGGACCAATTTAATAGGAAGGGATGATACTTAAAAATGGAATTAAGAGGTGAGAGAGGAAAATAATGAGAGGAGATGGGGAGAGACAGAATGGGGTAAACTCTCATATAGAATAGGCAAGGGAAAACTGTTACAATGGACGGGAAGAAGACGAAGGCAAAAAGGAATGGGTCAACCTTATTCTCATTGAATTTAGCTTATGGAGGGAATAACATACACACTAAATAGGGTATCTCATATATTATAGGGTAGGGTATTTCATATATATTATAAATAAATATAATTCATATATATAAATATATTATATATTATATTCATATATAAATATATACTTATTACATTATAATATACAATATTTTATAAATGATATTATAATATACATTAAATCTAAATATATATTAAACATATATATTATATATAAACATATATATTAAACATTTCATTTAAAACTTTGAATTTGAATTGAATTGAAAACTTTGTATGTGTATGTATATACTATAATTAATTTTATTTTACATGTAACTGGGAAATAAGATATAAAGGCACTGGGGCATAGACATCTATTGTGCCCTACTGGAAAATCAGAGAGGGGCATGGGAGAAGATGGGGAGAGAGCAGACTGGAGGAGGAGATATCTGGTGGGATCACTATTTTGGGGTGGTGGGTAGGGGAAAAAGGAGAAGAAAATCTGTAACTCAAAAATCTTGCAGAAGTGAATGTTGTAAACAAAGTTAATAAAGTATTTGATAAAGAAAAAAAGGTAAAAAAAATAAAATATATTCTCGAGTCACCCCCCCCCCCAAAGAAAGATGAAATTGAGAGGTGAGAGAGGAATATAATGGGAGGAGATGGGGAGGGACAGAAGGGGGTAAATTATCTCATATAGAAGAGGCAAGGGAAAACTGTTACAATGGAGGGGAAGAACAGGAAAGCAAAAGGGAATGGGTCAACATTACTCTCATTGAATTTGGCTTAGGGAGGGAATGACATACACACTAAATAGAATATCTCACCCTACAGGAGAGTAGGGGGGAAGGGGATGAGAGAAGGAATGATGGAGGGAAGGGAAGGTTGAGCAGGGAGGTGAGTTAGAAGCACATGCTTTTGAAGAGGAACAGGGTCAAAGTAGAGAACAGAACAAGTCGGGGGGTGGGACAGGATGGAGGGTTGTGTGGATTGATGGATTGTCTTTCACAATGTATCTACTATGGAAATGTTTTGCATGGCTACACATGTAAAACTTATATTGAATTGCTTATCTTCCCAGTAAGGGTGGGTAATGAGAGAGGAAGGGAAAGAATCTGAAGTTCAATCTTTTAAAATCAAATGTTTAAAAATATATTATTATCATTATTATTATTACTTTTTTTACATGCAAGTGGGAAATAAGATATACAGGCACTGGGGGATGGAGATCCATCTTGCCCTAGCAGAAAGTCAGAGGGGGTAGGGAGGAGGATATATGAGAAAGCAGATTGGGGGAGGGGGTACACAGTGAGATTGTTGTTGTGGGGTGGTGGGTAGGCGAAAGACAGGGGGAAAATTTGTAACTCAAAATCTTGTGGAAATGGATAATGTCAACTAAACATAAGCATAAATTTTTTTAAAAATAAGGCTTTCAAAATAGCAAAAAAAAAAAAAAAAAAAACAGAAAACTCTTCCACAAATACCCCTGGAAAAAGAATTTGAATTCTTTTGTGTCCACATAAACTCACCAACAGCTTCCTGGTGAGGGTATTTTAGATCCTTCTCTGACTAGAGCTAAATAAATTGTATACTGCGCAAGATTAAAATAATGATATGGATTTGCATCTGACTTAGAGAAATCAGTCATGCAATGTCATTTAGGAAACACTGTATGTATTCCTTAAAATAAATTGTGTATCAATTCTAGAAAATTTTCTGTGTTATGTACAATTGGAAAAACAAAGCAGATAATAACAAGAATTCAAATAGATTCAGCAAACATTTATTAAATTCCCAGTAGGGAAAAAAAATCACTGTTAGTCACTGAGGAATATATGAAGATAAAGAGATAGTCCTTGCCTTCAACGAATTTATGGTGTAGTACAAGGGATAACATATCCTCATATAACTATGTAATATAAAATATAATTTGATGAGTACATAGAGGTAGAAACAAAGTACTATGATATCTTTTAGGAAGGCATAATCATTGTTTTCTGAGGTGTCATGGGAGTCTACAGGGAAGAGGAGATATTGTTTTAGATCTTAAAAGATCAATAGTATTTCAACCACTGGCTAAGAGTAGTAAGAAATCCATGAGTAGGGAATGGCATGGAAGTTAGAATTTCACCTCCATGCCATATATTTATAGGAAAAAATAAATGATCCAACAAATTCCCAAAGGAGAATATTATTTTAAATCCTGCAAACATAGATTTATTCCAAATTGTAGAGTCTTGAATGCCAGGAGTTCTGCTTTATCCAGTACATAATTGGGAGTCATTGAAAAGTTTTGAGCGATGACTTGATTAGATATTTACATTAAATACTATGGATGGATCAGAGGAGATGAGACTTGAACTAGTCTTATTTTTTTTTTTTTGGCTTTTTGGAGGGCAATTGGGGTTAAGTAACTTGCCCAAGGTCATACGGCTAGGTTTTTGTTTGTGTGTGTTAAGTGTCTGAGGCCAAATCCGAACTCAGGTCTTTCTGACTCCAGGGTCAGCACTCTACTCACTGTGCCACCTAGCTGCCCCTTGAACTACTCTTATTGAAAGTAAAAACCCCACTAAACACAATTGCCCATTCTCCTATTTTTACCTATTCAATAACACCTCAGTTTTATTGCATTTACACAATTGATCAAAGTGCCAAAAAAAAAGAATCCTCAATTATCCATAGACCAATCAGAAACTGGGTATAAGTGGAAAATAATCTCAGAAGTATCCAAAGTAACCCTTGTCAACAAATCTGTTATGCTTTACTCACCAGAAAATACAGGAAGTTCCTAGAAAGCTAAAGCCTACAGACTTAAAATGAATAAATTAGAAGCCGAGTTAATATTTCTGCCTTCCTTTTTATCTCTTCTCACATAATACACCATATTTCTTGGAATCGAGGAGGAGTTTCAAAATGAAGTATAGAGAAGTGATAGCTGACATTTGCACTCAATTCTCAACCCTTTGCAAGAAGATATCTTTTATCACCTTACTTCATTTTTTCAAATAAATCCTTTCTCCAAGGTTATCAAGTTTTACATAATTGGTAAAAGTGACCTCAGCAGCATTTGACCCTAATTGCTTGTAGCAGCAAGCACCCCAGCATCCCCAGGGTGGCTGCCAACATAGATTCTTTGATCTGCTTTTCTAAAGGAAAGGAACTCAAAATGGGTTAACAATCTTGCTTTAATCAGCCAAACATATCATTTACATAGTTCAGAGGAAAAAGGTCAGCACCCAAACTTCAGAGTATACAGACAGAAACATTTCAAGCAGACAGGCCTCCAACTGTCCAACCATTACATCCATACCAAATCACAGTTACCAGATAGGGAAGCATCAACATCTGGGTTTTTCAAAGCCGGGGTCTCTCAACGGCTTCCCAGAGTCTCATCTGGTCAAATCACACAACACTTCTCTAAGTGAGCCCCAAAACAAAGTCTCACATTGGGGATTATATAGCCTTCTCCTGGGTCAGAGAATGTAACAACCCTCTTGACCCACTGCCCAATCACAAAGCACCAAGGTGTGGGTGTTCCTGAAAAACAAGCCTCCCACCACAGGCTTGAGGTGCATTTAACCTAGAGGCAGGGAAGATCTTAAAAATTTACATTCCTATAACATTGCTCCCCTTCCTGCATACTTCCTATTCCCTGGATTTGATAACACTACAATCCTTTCCTTCTCTTCCTACTCATTAGACTAATCTTCCCAAATCTGCTTTACAAGATTATCACCCATTTTCCTCCATTAGTGTATAGATATGTCCCAGTCTTCTATCTGTACTCTTTCTTCTTCCCTTTCAATCCTTTCTTAGTATTTTATTAACTCCCATGATATCAATTGTTTATCATTTCTATGCAAACAATTCCCAGATTTATATATTCAATCTTTATCTCTCTCCTGAATATTAGTCTAAATAATAATAATCACAATAATTAACATTTATATAGCACCTACTATGTGCCAAGGACTGTACTGAGTGCTTTACAATTATTATATCATTTGATCCTTACAACAACCCTGTGAAACAGGTACTAAAATTATCCTATTTTATTTTATTTTTTTGGAGGGGGAGAGATTGCCTTTATTTTTGTCTGTATTTCCAGAGCCTCAAATTGCTTGGCACAAAATAGACAGTTAACCTTGTCAAACAAGAAATTTGGAATATGTAAGCTGGAGAGGAGAAGGTTCAGAGGGGAACTTAATAGTGGTCTTCACATCCTTGGAAGGCTGTCATGAATGAGGAATCACTTGTATTGTACTGCTTGGTCACCAAGGGCAGAACAAGGAACAATGTGTGGAAATGGTTTGGGCAGGACATCGAACTAGTGATGTAAATGGTGCCCTCTCTCCTCCCTGACTCCCAAATCCTTGAGAGGTCTTTAAGCAGAGGTTAGCTAAGGACTTATTGGGCCTGCAGTAACCCTGGGGGACATTTCTTACAGTTATCTGCAGAATGGGTTAGATTGCCTCTGAAACTAAATCAGATTCCCCAACAGTAGCTGCCCTGGTTTCACCCTTCCCAATTTCACATATCCACCCTGACCTAGCAGCCCTAAAACCCCTTTCTTTTCTTTGCTCTGGCAGCAGGCCCTGAGAGCAGGTCTCAGAAATCAATGTCAAGCTTAAGCCTCCATGAGACCTTACTGAGCAGGATCAGCCCATCTCTCTCCTTTCTGAGCCCCAAAAGCCTTTTCGTTTGGCCCCTGCTGCCTGCTAGTGTATCCTCCATAAGAATGTAAACTCTGAAAGCAGGGGTTGCCTTCTTTGTACCCTCTACTACAAGCATCTAGCAAATGACTAAATGAGTCCCTGCTCTCAAGGGGATTACTTTCTTTCTAGTAAGCATCAATCTCCTCTACCTGGGATACTTGGAATAAGAAAGTTCCAGCATTGAGAGAGCTTACACAATGTATGTGCTCCAGACTTCATGCATTAATTCTTACCTTTCTTTTATGATTTTGGGCAAATCACTGCTCCTTTAGGAGCCTTGATCTCTGGAAAGGGCTGTTTAAATAGGGTCCACTAGAATTAGCACCAGATTGGGCCCAATCCCAGGATCATAGGACTGTCAACTAGAAGGCATGTTCAGAGATCAAGGTCAGTTCTCTCATTCTGACAGATGAGAAACCGAGGAAAAACCAGAGGAGCTCACAGAACTGGAGGGTCATTGAAGCCAAGCATATCCTTCATTCAGAGGTCATCCCCTTACCCAGCCTCGACTGCCAAGGGAAGGGGAAAGCCTCCAATCATCAGTCTTGGTGGAAACTTCATGGAAAACTGTCTGAGGGAAAGCCTGAGGATACAAAACAGAGACACCGACAAGACACTTAGTTATAAATACACTGTTTGGCTAAGGGGCTTGTTAGAGGTGAGGAGGATCTTTCTGTGCACAGATGATCAATATTGAGACACTAATTGACTAGACTGGACAGAGACAGAGACAGACAGACAGACATCTTGTACTCTCCCCCCACACGTCCAGCAGAGCATGGCACGGGGAGCCCCTCAATCATGTCCTGGGATGGCTGGCGAGGGGCAGGTCCTCAGTCGGGAGGGGGTACCGTGTGCCAGTCGATACCCTCAGAGCAAGAAGAGGGGCATCCTGGAATGGGCGCTTGAGGCTTGAAGTCCCTGGGAGAGACAGAGGTGGCCATACCTCACACATCGCTCAGGGCCTTGCGGGCAAACTCGGGCAGCACAAAGGCTGCTCGGTGGATGTCCGAGTTGTAGTATTTGACGTTCATTTTCTCTACTTCCTCCTGGGTTAGCTACTGCACAGGTTCCCGGAAATCAGTGATGATGACGTCAAAGGTGTCCTGGTTTTTCTGCATAAATTCAAATTCATCTCTAATGTGCAAGGTCAGCTTCGGGCTGGAGTAGCCCACGGCCATGCCTGGCAAGTATTTCTTGGAGACCTGGATCGCATCCTCGTCAATCTCACACTGGATCACAGACTCCACAGAGGGATGCTTCACCATTTCTTGAAGGACACCCCCATCCCCACCACCAATAATTAGCACCTTTCATGGGCTGGGATGGCTGCAGAGGGGCAGGTTGGCGATCATCTCCTGGTATGAGAATTCATCCCTCTCTGTGTACTGTATGACTCCATCTAGCACTAGGACATTGCCGTAGGTCTTACTGAGGAAGACCAGGATCTCTTGGTAGCAGGAGCGCTGGTGGTGGAGCAGCTCATCCACTTGCAGGGACATAGCCTGGCCCATCCACGGGCTGCAAGTCTCCCAGGAACCAACCCTCGCTGATGGCTGGGGGCCAGGGCTCCATGGCGGGGCGGGGGGATGCACAGGCTGTGGTGGCCACAGCACAAAGGGGCCAGCAGCACCCGCCCATCTGTCCTCCCGCCAGCCCGTGCCCAATTATCCCTATTTTAGAAATGAAGAAACTGGCAAAGGAAAATTAAATTACTTTTCCAATGTCACATGGCCAGTGCTTAAGACGATATTTGTACTCAGGTCTTCCTGACTCCAAGCCTGATACTCTGTTCACTGTACCACCTTGCCTTTTAGACCTATTCACCTAGACAGACTCTAGATATCTCAAACTCAACATGCTTCAAACCTAACTCCTTATCTTTATATATGATGACAGACTGGATAGAGTGCTAGACCTAGGACCAGGAAGATGAGTTTAAATCATGCTTCAAAAACTGACTGTTTTTTGACCTTGGGAAAGTCACTTGACATCTCTAAGCCTCAATTTTTCATCTATAAGACAGAGAGAATAATTGTAATTGTCTCAGTATTCCAGTCTTTGGAAAAACTGTGTTGTATCAACACAGTATCTCAGTGCTTATAATGATAATGGGAATTTGAAGATCTTCCCTGCCCCTTAATAAGCCTACAGGAAATTGAAGACCTTCCCTAATTTGAAAACAAACTCTGCCCCCTAATAGGCTGAATATAGTGCTAGGGAGCCTGTGGTAGAAGGAGTTTGATGAAGGATGGAGCTGAGCCCACAGGAAGCTGGTAGTCAGAACCAGAGACATGGTGGGAGAGGATGCTCAGGCAAGGACATAGATAGGTTTGTGAGTAAATATTGATCTTATATTGGTTTGTGGGAAGGCTAAAGGATGGTATAGTTCTCTGCTGCATTGTGATGCATTAACTTTTATGTTGCTTTGATGGATTCAGTTTCCTGGTGTTGGGATTTGGTTTTCTGGTGTTGAAATAAATGCTTTGCTTCTGTCCTCTATATGAAGAGCTTGTTATGTTTTGCGATCAAGCACCATGTGGGAATATTCATAGTCACAATTGGTATATTTATTGTGATTGTGGATGCTGTAAATATTGCATTGGCACTACAATGCTAAAGAATTAATCAATTCTTCCAAAGCTGGTAGTCCTTTTCTTGAATCCCCATTTAACTGAGTCCCTAACTTCCTGATACCTCACCAATGGCAAATGCATGTTAGCATGATGCTCCTTCAGCCCTTATTTGCCCTTAGATTCCTACTAATACTATATGACCTAAATAATTTATGGGCACTGGGTAATAATTGCTTGTCTTCCCAACTCATACTTATTTTCTACTGTTCTTGTCTCCCAATATTCATCATTGTGAATCTGTCTGGTTTCTGGGTGCTGGCCAATTCTAGTATTACTTGTGTCACTACTATTCCTGAAAAAGACTCTGGACTCATATGAACCAGGTTTCTTCCTGGGAGCCTTACTTCAGAGAATTAGTTTGTCTATTGAAATTGTTGTTCCTATCTGGGGTTCTTAATGCTGGCTTTCCAAAAAAAAATCTTAGTCATAGCTCTCATCTAGGTTTTCCCAAAAAGTAAGAAAATGTCCAAGTTGTTAACTTAGGCCCTCTTGATCACTTGGGAATTTTCAAACTAAGATTGACTCCCATTACTGGAAGCATGTGTTCATAGAATGGTTCATTTCTGATCTTTGTTCAAAAAAGAAAACAATAATAATAAAAAGGCATTCAAATACTAGAAATCCAGGAACTATTTTCTTAAGCTATTTGCCATTATTTCTTTTAGAATTTGCTATTGTAAATCTCCATTACAATATTTGGCTCATTTTAAATCTAGCAGTAATATAATGGGAGGAAATAAGTGTTGTGTCTAGAATTTTATTTTATTCTCATCACAATCCTGTGAACCAAGTGCTATTATTATTTCTGTTTTGTGGTGGAGGAAATTGAGCCAGACACGGTTAAGTGACTTGCCTATTGTCATATACCTACTAAGTGTTTGAGGTAGGATTAGAAATGAGGTCTTCTGGACTCCAGGCCCAGAACTCTCTTTACTTTTACTGTGCGACCTGCCTGCCTCATGGCCCTCTAACATCCATGTGGTTCTCTCCCCTACAACTTAAGGGTTAGAAAAAAGTGCTGAGTTTACAATAGTGCTAAGCCCCAGTTAGGAAAATTCCTAAGATTTTGGCAAAAGTTGTGTTTTCATATAAATTCAGATTACAGGAAATATTTAGGTAACAAAACATCAGTTTATATCACATTTATATCACAAGCAAGATTGTCAACCCATTTTGAGTTGCTTTCCTTTAGAAAAGCAGATCTAAAGACCTGTGTTGGCAGTGATCCTGGGGATGCTAGGGTGCTTGCTGCTACAACATGCATATAAACATATATGCGGGGGCAGCTAGGTGGTTCAGTGAGTAGAGTGCTGGCCCTGGAGTCAGAAGGACCTGAGTTCGGATCCAGCCTCAGACACTTAACACACACAAACAGAAACGTAGTTGTGTGACCTTGGGCAAGTTACTTAACCCCAATTTCCCTTCAAAAAAAAAAACCATATATGCGTGTATATATGTGTGTACATATACATATCTATACATGTGTGTACACATACACATACATACATGTGCCCACATACACACATGTACATGTGCCCAAATACACACACACACGGAAAACCCTCAGGGTTTCTGGCCAAAATAGAAACAACTCCTGTTTACATTCACTCTGAGCAATCAAGGTCCAAACAGTGTCCCCATAGGCTTGGCTTGGGACCTATTGTTGGCTAAACAATGAGAACCAGAGTGATTTGGGTTTAAGGTAAACCTACACAACATGTGATCTGCCAAACGATTTCAAGCAGCTTGCAAAAAAAGAAGAGGATGTAAAGAAAGTAAAGACATAATGAGTTCTTTATCTGTGCCCCACCTAACCTGCCTTCCACTAGTCACTATTGTGTCTGTCATAACTTGGTGGGTGTGTTGCCACTGCACACATTCTCTTTCTTGTCATGTGACCTGCAGCAACCAACCATGGTTAGTCTGTCTCTTGTCTGAAAGTAGTGAGACTCATATCTTTTTGCTGTGTTTTCAATTGTTACTGGCATTGAACAGGGACAAAATGAGTGTGGCCAGATGTGTGGCCATGCACCAACACAGCTGATGCCCACTATGTGATGAGTGGCAACAACACGAAGACTTGTTCTTCTCCCTCACTGCAAAGCTACCCTCCAAGTTACATGAGTGTCTGGCACTCTCTAAAGACAAACATTCAGTTCAGTATTTCTTTGAACATGAGCAGTTGCTGTGGAGATTTTTTGGTTCTAACATTAAAGTTTGGGGGTGACTTTGTAAATTGGATGATAAATAGAAATGGAAGACCAAATCAGAACATAGAATTTTAATCCAGAGTAGACAAATAGATGCTTGTTTACCTACATAAGAGACAAAATCATGTGCCTTGTTTGTCAAATAGTAATAGCTGCTCCAAAGGAATACAATCATTTCCACCATTTTGAATCAAAACATTCTGACTTAAACAAACTGGACACCAATAAAAAACAAATAAAAGCATCCATTTTTTGAAAAATTTCAGTGGGTAACAATGGCTTTTCAAAAAAAGTAAACTCAGAAAATGAAGCAGCTACTAAGAATAGTTTTCAAATTCCTAAAGAAATTGATTTTAGGGGTGGCTAGGTGGTGTAGTGAATAGAGCACCAGTCCTGGAATCAGGAGGACCTGAGTTCAAATCTGGCTGCAGACCCTTAACTTTTACTAGCCATGTGACCTTAGAAAAGTCCCTTAACCCCAATTGCCCTGCATTCCCCTCCCCAAAAAAGAAAAAAAATATTTCAAACATGATTCCAAAGTATATGAAACTGACTTCTGACAAGAAATGTTTTATACCCCATTAATTAAATGAAAACAGCAAGAAAACTTGAAAAATGTATTAAACTTGTACCACTTAGCAATTTTTACATTAGAGTGATTTCATGATAAATAAAAATATTTAAGGAATAGGTATAATTGATATTAATTGAAATTTTCCTTCCTTTAATATAGTTTATTTGCAAAGTAGTTTAATTTTTAATTAAAAGTGAGCCACTAAAATCTATCTGTGGCTCAAAGAAGTTTAGCCTGTTTTAATATTAGTCCCTAACTATGCTAAGTTTTGACAGGTCTGCTTTAAGCTATGGTCCATAAAAAATAAATGTAGTCTATAAACCCCAAGATATCTTGCGAGGTTTCAATGATCAAAATTTATACTCCTTTGGGTAGAGCAACCACAGGTAAGGGTAAAGTTGGACAGAGGGAGATAAGAGGAGATGGGGAAGGAAGAAGATGGAAAGAGAAAAGGAGAACAGAGCAGGAAAGGGAAGGGGAGGGGAGGAAAGAACTACATTGCCAAATTGGAACTGGCCAGTTAGGTCCCCAGTGGGGCACTTCATTATACTAACAGAAGGGATAATATGTCTGGGGCAAATGTACATGCCTTCCTTTATAGAAGGCATGTTCTGAGGAAGGTCTGTGTTCTATAATCTTATATTGAGTTAGGGGGTGGATTTGATCAGTTTATGCACTAACCACCCCTATCCTACAAAAATCTAAATTGTGACTGTGAGAACATGCCATTTAATAATATAGTATGTTGTAATTTGTGTGTAACTATTATAAATTGATCATGCATTATTTTGTATGACAGCTTTTCAGAATGTCTTATACCACCCTAAAGCACCATGATGGCAAGAATCATACATTATTTTAGCTTTGTGTCTTCCAAAGCATCCAGCACAGAGCAGGATGTAAAAGGTTACCTATTATTATTAAATGTAAAAATATTTTATTTTTCTAATTTTATTTTTAAGGGCCAATAAAAATCACTACAAAAAAATCTAGAGTACTAGAGAAATTCAAGATTATGGTCCATACATTAACATCATTATCACCCTCTGTTGCTCTGCCTCACTTTAACTCCACAGAACATGACTACTCTCTCACAATAAGTTTATCACTTCTAAATTTGCCACCATGCTGCCAGTTCAAGCTTGGAGTCACACAATTTCCCTCACCTTCTCCCCTCTGACTGTAGGGCTAGGGTGTAGAGTACCAAACTCTTCCAAAAGTTTTCCTTCATAGTAGTAAACTGGACTCTCAGATAGTAGAAACTGGACTCTCAGTTTACTCCACTTTGCATCTGCTGCTTTGCCTGGTTTCAATTCCATGGAGACAGGATGCCCCTGTGCCAGGTAGCTTCTGGTCTTTCCACTCCTCTCTTGCCTCCTTTTGCATGCTATCTCCCCTTCAGACTTTAAGTTCCTTAAAGGCAGGGACTGATTTCTTTTTATTAATTGTAGACACAGCACTTAGCACAGTGCCTGGCACATAGTAGATGCTTAATGTTTGTTGGTTGGTATTGGATTCAAATCTTATATTCCAATCTTTGGCATCTCCTTTACTACCCCCTCACTTTTGATGTTATGGGTATGTCTTATCCAAACTTAAAGTCTGTTCTTGTTCATAATGGATGTACAAACAGATCAAAACAGGTTGTACACACATGCATATATATTTATATATGTATGTATACATATATGCACAGTATGTTATGTCTGTGTGCATCTCCAGAATGGGGAAATTAAGCATACTTCCTTGTCATCTACATTCAAATGGAAAGTTTAATATGTGAGAAAGATTTTATTGCCTTTTATTCAATCCAAGATTATGGTAAGAAGTTATAAGTCAATAGAAAAATAGTACTGTTTTCATTTTCTGTCAAGTGTAACCAATTACAACAGCTTATCCATTTTATAAGACAAGAAGTACTTAGCAGATATCCCTTCTTGAAATCCAATGGGAATATAGCATTCACAGTTATTTCACTGTAGTGCTTGACCCAAATTCACAAAAGAAAACCAATGATGTAGGAAGAAATAGGTAGGATAAATTACAATAGTAATTGGGTTTATTTTTGCCTTTTAAAAACTGTTTTTACAGGACAATAAAACCAAAACAAAACAAAAACAACTTCTTAAAGATGAGAGTCCTTAGTTTATCTAAGAAAGAGAATCGTTGTTTTCCTAGCTTTGATACACTTGGCTAGAAGATACTCCCTCTCATTTGTGCCAGTATTCTTTCTTTTTTCATGGTTCAATGCAATCATCTGAACTAGGTTCTTTACATTCTTTCTCCTTGGCCCCACATCCCATTTTAACTAAGAAATAAATATTTCCAGGGTTTAAAAATTGAATATTGGGTTTTAGAGAGGGGCTTCTTGACTAATTGTTCTTTTAAGCTTATAAGTAGTATCTAATCAATAGTCAACAAAAATGCTGAAAAGTTTAGATGGCTATAGGTAGTTACCTATGGAAAGGCTCAAAGGGACAGAGTCTATAATCCCAGTGTGATAAGCACATATTATCTGATCTCAGATCCTATAAACCTTTATCAGAGATACATCCCCAATGTCACAATTTCCTCCTACACCCCTTTTTCTCTCTGATGTGCCTTGTAAATTATTCCCTTAGAATATGTCACAGCAGTGCTACCAGTATCATTTTTTTGTCTGTCTGTCGGTATACAAATATAGGTTAACTTGGTACTGTTCTTTCCATTTCAGCATGAACCTTCAACTATATTACCCTATATGATACTTCAGAGTGCAGAAAGATAAAGGAGGTGGAAAAAAAGGGAAGAGGCATTTTTAAAGGGTCTACTATGTGCCAGTGTAGCAGCAAGCACCCCAGGATCACCAGGATGGGTGCCAACACAGGTTCTTAGAACTGCTTTTCTAAAGGAAAGCAACTCAAAATGGGTTAACAATCATGCTTTAATCAATCAAGTATATATCATTTACCTAGTTCAGGGAAAAAAGGTTAGCACCCTGAACTTCAGAGTATATAAACAGAAGTTACAAGACAGAGAAACAGATCAAGCAGACAGGCTTCCAAACTGTCCAACCATTACATCCACTCCAAATCACAGTTACCAGAGAGGGAAGCATCAACATCTGTGTTTTTCAAAGCCGGGGGGCTCTCAATGGCTGCCCAGAGTCTCATCTGGTCAAATCTCACAACACTTCTCAAAGTGATCCCCAAAACAAAGTCTCACATCAGGGATTATATAGCCTTCACCTGGGTCAGAGAATGTAAAGGACTCTCTTGACCCACTGCCCAATCACACAGCATCAAGGTGTGGACATTCCTGAAAACCAAGCTTCCTGCTACAGTCTCCATGTGACCACATTCAGCCTATTAAGGGGCAGAGTATATTTTCAAATCAAGGAAGGTTCTCAGAGTCTCTTAAGCCTATCAAAGGGCCTAGGAACAGGGAAGATCTTTAAATTTGCATTTCTATTATAGCCAGATATTGTACTAAGCACTTTATAAATATTTCCTTTTATTCTCATAACTCTTGGAATTAGGTGTGATATTATCTTAGTTTCACTGTTCATGAAACTGAGACTGAAAAGATCCAGTTATTTTCACATAGCTAGTAAGAATCCGAGGCTGGATTTAAAGTCTGTTCTTCCTACGTCCAGGCTTAGCACTCTTTCAGCTACCTAGCTGAATTTGAGAGCTCTGTATTCTGCATTGAGTTTCCACTTCAGAACTAGCAGGAATAGACTCTGAGACTGTTGATTTCCTCCTATATTTTCTCTAGGCATCCTTCGGTAAATATTTATAGTTTTGTAGTCTCTTATGTATATAATGTCCATAACCTTTCATTCTTAACCAGACACTGGTCAGCTGGTCAGTAAGGATTTAAAAAAGCCTAGATTGCTGCATTTATTTACTTCCAAAGTTACTTCTATTTTATGATCAAATTTCTTTCTTACTAGTTGTAGAAACCACTCATTAGCATGAGACTATAAAATGATAGCAAAGTGATTTTTTTTTCCCAAAGAGGTATAATTAGAGTTTTCCTCCTGTTTTCCATCTTTGCCCCCTACTAGATTGAAGGAATGATCTTCAAATTTTATTAGGCATCAGGGCACTAATAAACCCTGGCATCAAAGAAAGTCCCACAGCCTATTAGGCAGTGAATTATACTTCATTTTGATTAAAGATTTTTACTGATTTCCTTCAATTTTTCAAAAGGTCAAAGGAATTAGCAAGGATATTTGGCTCACTTGAACAAATCATTACAGATCACTGATATTATGACACACTTTAGTAAGTGACCATCATTAGTTTTCTAGGAGTTAAAAGAACCTCAACATCTCATAGCCAACTTTAGTGATGAATTTCTCCTAATTTAACTAAACTGATCTTTGGCTAACTGACCTAGAGCCAAGTCCATACTCTCAGGTATGACATATTGATAAGACCTATCAAAGACTGTATACTACTTACATAGTCTTCAAGTACCCAAATCACCTCCACACTCCAGTGAGGACTTCCTAGAGGTAATAAGAGTTTTACTGATATATAATTATTAAATGTCGTTGCAATTGCTCCTTCCTACATATTTAATGGAACAATCAAATGATTTGTTCTACATAATAACCTATCATTAATTTGATTCCCCCAAATAAATTGATTCAATGGTGTTAGTAACATTGTAGTGTCAGAGTTACTCTGATTAGTTAGGGAAAACAAATGTTTGAAAATAAGATATTTTTCTCTTTCTCAATTGTACCAAACACATTAGGGGAAAACTACCTATCTGAATCATTTATATTTACTAAAATTTATATATATAGCCCTTTGCAATTTATGAAATATCATATATACTTACTACATAGTATAGTACTTACTATATATAGTATATACATATATACATATGTATAGTATATACATATATGTACTTACTATAACACATGAAATAAGCAGCAGCAACACTCCCATTTTAAAAATAAGGAAACTGAGACCCAGAAAGTTGAAGTAATGAGTTAAATATCAAATATAGTAAGTAACTATATAGTAACTATCATTTGTGCCTTTCCTACTCCTAATCCTGGTGTTTTTCTTCTTACCCTCAGCTGCCTCCTTAGTGTGTGTGTGTGTGTTTGTGTGTGTGTGTGTGTGTCTGTGTGTCTGTGTGTGTATACATATATATAGAGAGAGTTATATAGTTATATATATATATATATATATATATACACACACACATAGAGAGAGAGTTATATATAGCTTTATATAGTTATAGTCATATAGTCATATTATTACTGATAATATAGAGAATAATATAGTCATATTATTCAGTGTTTGGAACAGAAAGCCTTGCACATAGAGAGTTATTCAATTAAAATTTTGCAAATCAATAGGCAATGTATAGGATATGTTAGGGTAATAGGAACAGTCAACTGAAATATAATTTTGAAGTTCGGTGCACCAGGTATTAGAAATAGAGACCATGGTTTGGTCTCATAGGGAGATTAAGTACTAAACAAGGAAAAAAGCCCTGTTTCCAAGTCTTACTTATCTGTGAAAGGTTTTTCCTAACATCATAAGAGCATCATTCTATGAGAGGAAAATAAAAGTCTGGTTACTACTGAATCTCTTCATCTTGGAAGCAAATAACATTTGAACCCTCTCTTTTACCATGTACTTTGAATGATTCTTTAATGAGAAGGTCAGAAAGACATGTTCTTTTACTCTCTAGAAACTGGTCCTTTTACATTTTGTAGTCTTATTATGCCAATTAGCTTACAGGGGTTAAAGTTTAATGTTGTGATATGATCTTGAACGATATGGTTATTATATTAAACAGGGAAAGTTATGAACTTTAACTTTGTAGTATTCATATAGACATTTCTCAGAGATATTTTAACAAGATGAAATAACCTGTGTGGACTAATGCTCCTTAGCTATGAGATCCCAAAGATCAAGTAGTTGCTCATCAGGGTTATCTTGAAGGATCACAGACTCCCACTCGATCTCTGGGCATTTCCTGTGGTCAGAAGTTGCTACAATAGTTTCTCTATAAAAGTTCAGTGACCACGTGCCCAAGGACTTAACCAAGAATCTCTGCCTCACACTCCATTCCAGTCATTACGGAACTTCTCTGTCAAAACTGGGCTGTCTATCCTCACTCCTGATCTCTCTCAAAGACATATCAAAGCTTCTTAAAAATTAAAACTAGCTTACCCCCACAGAAAAACTTGGAGATGCTCCTTACTACATGAGCAAGTTCCCAAAAACATTCTTGCATATATCTTTAATCCATCAAACCAAGAGACTCTCATTATATGCCAAGTCTTACTTATCTGTGAAAGGTATTTCCTAACATCACAAGAGCATAATTATTCAATTTATTTCTTCTGATCATTGGATTGCCATTCAATTTCAGTTACACATCAAGCTCATTCATGTCTGAAATATAAATCTAACCTGAAATATTTCAACATTAAAATAACTAATTTTCCTATTTTATTTACCATGTTCATTCTACATGTTAAGTGCTTAATATATTGTATTATTCATTCATTCAAAATGACATGCATATGCATTTAAAAACAATTGCAGCTTACATTATGCTTTTTTAATTGAAGGGAAAACATTTTTTGTGATTATTAACCTATTTTTGTTCAATATACTTTTAAATTGGACCTTGTACAAGTTCTTCATTTTGTAGTAATTAATAAATATTTTTAAATTAATTGAATCAATCATTGTAATTAATTTTAGTGAGCATAATGATTACAATTGTATATATTTTATTTTCATGAACATAATGATGAAAAATCTGCAAAGTAATATTTGAGATCTTAAGGCCAATTATACTATCATTAATTACAATTAATTACAATGACCTTATAGTGCAACATAGTTTAGTGGAAAGGACATTACTAAACTAGGAATCAGTAACCCCAGTTCATATTCTAGCCCTGTCACAATATAGATGGTTGATTAGTCACTTTACTTCTCTACATTTCCCTCACCTAAAACAATGAGGATTTTGGTTTGAATAATCACTAAGATCAGTGCTAATAATCCATCTTGTAGTTATACTGTTTTTTACCTATATTCAGTTGACAAGTATCACCCCACAGTTATTTTTTACGTAAAGGGCAGGATCAGCTTCATTAAGAGGCCCCTTATGTTCCTAGGGGGCAGATAAATGGCAAGTGGATAGAGTGTCAGGCCTGGAGTCAGGAAGACTCCTCTTCCTGAGTTCAAATCCAGTGTCAGATACTTAATAGTTGTGTGACCCAGGGTAAGTCACTTAACTTTGTTTGCTTCGGTTTCCTTATCTGCTAAATGAATTGGAGAAGGAAATGGCAAACCTCTCCAATATCTTTACCAAGAACATTTCAAATAGCAGCGCAAAGAGTCAAACATGACTAAACAACAACAACACTATATAAATGGAATGTCATGGTTGTGATATGCCTGAAATTCTTTCCTTTAAAATGTTTTACTTTAATTTGACTCAATTCTACAAATGTTTATTTTTAATGCCTACTGCACAGAAGAAAATGAGACACCCAAAGTATTTTAAAAGGTGAAGATGAGTAGGGAGAATGTTTGAGGCATGGAGAAGAATTTGTTCAAAAACAAAGAGGCAAGAGATGGAATATTAAGTTCAACTACCAGCATAGTTTGGATGGTAAACACAGCAAATTAGAACCAAGATAAAATGAAATGAAACTTAAAACGTAGGTTGAAATCAGGTTCTGGGGTAATTTAATGCCAGAATGTGAAGTTTGTCTTGAATCCTAGCAACAATAGGTGATCACTGAAAGTCTTTCAGCCTGAAAGTGAAATAATCATTAGGAAATAACACAGCTTAAGATTCTGCCTCAAACACTTGATATGTTACTCAGTCTTAGATTTCTTATACATTAGATGGGAACAATATTTCCTCACAGTAGAGCTCTTGCAAGCACACAAATACACATACACATACACACACAACACATTTATGGTTTTAAACAGTTGCACCTGAGACACTCAGAAGTTCAGTGACTTGTTCAAGGAAACACAGCCACTATGTGTCAGAAACCTAATGTGAACCCAGGTTGTAATCATTCTGAGGCCAAGACACATACACATATGCACAGACACCGTGCATTTGTATGCACATGTGCCTATAATTTGTATTTCTGTTCATGTATGTGTCTGGTGGTTAAAAGTAGCAGGGTTCAGGTTGGCCTCAGAGTCAGCACAACCTGGTTCATGTTTGGCATCTGATGCATACTGGCTGAGTGACATACTCTCTTAATGCCTCCACAGGATTTCTCTAAGACTATATATGATAATAACAATTTACTGATCTACTTTAGTGAAAGGAGTGTTTGCACTTCTCCTGTAATTTCTCTTCAAGAATTAAATCTCAGGTTTGGACATTTCATCCAATGTCTAAAGGCCTTTGAAAACTGGAAATACTCTGAAAATTACATGCTAAGTTATGGGAATATTGCCAAAATACAAGGCAATGATACAGCAATTGTATATGGTCAGTAATAAAAACATCCAACCTCTATAATTAAAATAGCAAATGCAACATAACTTACACAAGAAAGAACACTGCTCCATTAATTTCAACCATGATGTAGCATCATGATGTAGAGGGCATCTGGGTTCTCAAAGGATCCAAGAGTAAAACATAAGTGCTTACAAGATCTAAAGGATTGGAAAACCTTCAAGTATTCCTACAGCAATAATCTCAAAGTATTATTCAGTGTTTCTCATCCAAGGCACAAATGAAAACCTCAGGAAGGTTCATCAAGGAAGCTTAAAAACCATGTGAGAACTTGTTTTGGCCCCAGAAACTCAAAAAGAATATCTAAAAAAGCACTTGAGGAAGTTATGAGATGTATGGGTGAAGGAACCAACCAAAGAGGCAAAGTTCTGGATCTTTTAAAGGAAAATGCTTAAGGACATGGTATTTTCTCCCTTAATAAGAAACAGCTCAGTGTCAATGCAACATGGCAAGTTTACAAAAAGTATTACATTAAAAAAACCTTTTTTTTTTCTTTAATCAAGTTCATTTTAGCTATCACAACTAAATAGGTGCCCAGTTCCCTGTTTCTCTCATTTGTCTTAAGGCATAGAACTATGGTTATTTTGTTTCCCCCTAAAATCTATTTGCTAAGCATTATCAGCCTCCCAAAATAATACTGCAAAAATCAGTGCAATTGACACTTATAGAAACTTAAAATGAAGAAAAAGTCATTCATTTTTTTTATATCACCAACACTAGAATTCATTTTACTGGTTTATGCATATTTGTTTTAAGTATTTTCTTTTTCTTCTTTATAATCATTCAGTGGGGGGGGGGGGGGTGTCCGTGGGAAAGACAGATAAACTGCTTGGATAAAGAGATGAATAAAAAAAATTTTTTTGAAGTGCAGTTAAGTTCATGAAGTCATTTTGTTTAAGTATGGATATTTGCCTGATGTCACAGGGGAAAACTATATTTCCTATAACATATTTCTGGAAAAGTCCTTTTATATGTAAGACAAAATATTTAGAACACTTTAAGATTACATACTAAATACATGCAAATTATGATTTTGTAGATGAAATCTTATGTTTCTGCAATTTATAAGTTTTATAAACATAATGGATTGGTGCACATCTAGTACCTCTACTGCAGTGGATGATGGACTGAGACTCAGACCTTTATCATTAGAATATGCTGCTTGGGTGTGGAGAGAGGGATGAAAACTGGGGATGGACGAAATCTAAATGCTAATACTGATGGTGGCTGTGAAAAGTGTAGCCTCATAGAAGTAACAGGAAGTATGAAAATTAGCTTAAAGGCTCTCTTGGGCACATGTATTATAAATTACCAATATTCCATCCACAGCACAATTCTCCAAAGTCAGAAAATTATTAAATGTCTGGCAGAAGTCTTGGGAAAAGTCTTCCTTATTCCAGTATCATGATGTGCAAAACTTTTTTTTTGTTCAGTTTAAATAAAGTAACCCTAAAGGATTTATAAGTGTTGATTATCCACTTTGCAACACGACATAGTGAGTAAGGAAGTTGACAAAGGAATAATCATTACATACTTTATAATCTTATAGTTAACAGTGGCACTGAAAAATTGGGTGACTCATCCAAGGAGACTCAATCAATGTGTTAGGGGTGAAATCAGGACCTCTTGGCTCGAGGTCAGGTCTCTATGATGTTTCACAATGTTTATTATAAGGTACACTTATGAATTTTGGATAAAGCTGGTAAGAACTTTAGATTTTATCTATTCTCTTAGTTTACAAAAAAATGGGTCCAGTTATTTTACTAATCATCTTGAACAGAAGATAGAAAAACATCTTTTTATACAGTGGGGAAATAAAGACAAAATGTCCCTTTAAATGAATCATTTTTGTTAATAATTGAAAACACTGAGAGAAAAAAAAACTTCATTACAAATATTAAAATGGCATATATGCCATATATTATGGAAGATTATCACTCTTAGTGATTGTATAGAGATGGTAGTTATAATATTTCTGGGAGATTTTATTTTTTTCAGTTTTTGTATTTATTAATGCTCAATAAAATATTAATCACAAGAAAAACAGAGCTTAGAGAGAAGTTATTCTTGTCCCATACTGAGCAGTCTGGAAAGATAATGTAAACAATTTAACAATGCAACTAATAATATTATTTTTTTGTTAGTAGAATCCATATTTTATTTTAAAATAAGTGTTTGACAAACAGAAAATTTGGGTTATACAAAGCACAAATCTCAGGAAAATGTTCCTTTTTCAAAGTGACTTATATCCTTTAAAAGAAAACAGTTGGTCTTTTTGATGCTAGCCATGATTTTCAGGGTTGAGTTAGCTGTATCAGTTCTATAAAGTTGATTTTAGGGCTTAAAGATGACATAAATATTATTTTTTGAGTGTGGTCATACTATTTAATGGTCCATGTTATATGCTTGTACTTTAAAATATCTTATTATTGAAATAAATCATTTAGCTACTGAATATAAATAATATCTATGAAAAACAAATGTATAAGACAAAAATAAATTCAAACATAAACACAAAACATTTGCTTTGGTAATGAATTGAACTATTAATCATTTTATTATAATTTGATTTTTATTTTTTAAAAGAAAACACTTAACTTTGTTTCATCTATGACATTCAAGCACTGAAAATTCCTGGGTAAACAACTTCTGGAGCCACAGCACCCGCAGAACCACAAAGAAGCTAACATCCTGCTGAGGACAGCCCAGCAGCCCTGCAGGGAGCCGCCAGGCCAGAGCTCTGAGAGCAGGCAGCACAGCATGCTGGGAACCGACAGCCCAGCTCTCAGAGCCGAGCCCAGGTCCGTGGTTTTAGCCGTAGGGCGGCTGGGCCTTCAGACAACTGGAGGGACCCCAGAACACCAAGGATTGTGGAAATTCCGGAATTATCAGGACAGATATGCCTAGGACAAAGTGAGAAGTTAGTGCCCTATGGACTTTGGGACCAGTATTTGGGGAATGTGTGGCTTCCTCCCCTGGGGGTGAAAAGCTGCTGAAGAAACAGCTGCACAGAAGCCATTTTGCAGCGTCAGTAGTGGCTCTACCTCCTGGTCTGCAAACTGTAGGGAGATCCAGCAATCAGTATGGGGATTAATCGCTCTTGCTTTAAACTGCCTGGATCTGGATTGTGGTCTGGGGGGGAAGTTTGGGGTGGGTATCGAACTTGCCAGAGTGGGTGGAGGCTTTACAGAGGGCCATCCAACTGGCAGAAGTTGTGAAGACCCCACGTTTGGGCGGAAGCTCCCCTGTCTGGTGGCAGAGTCCTACTGTGGCAACAAGCCCAAAAATCAAGTAATTAAGTGGCAACATGCCTAGGCAAATGAAACAAAATAAACATAAAAGTTCGACATTGGGCTCCTATTTTAGGGGCAAAGAGGCTCAAAGCATGGAGGAGGACTGTGAGGTCAGAACTCCTGCACCAAAAGCCCCAAATGAAAATACAAGCTGGCTATAGGCCATAGAGGACCTTAAGTAGCAGATAAGAGAAGTGGGGGAAAAACTGGGAAGAGAAATAATAAAGATGCAAGAAAAGTATGAAATGACAGGCAACAGCCTGACTGAGGAAAATAACACCTTAAAAAATAGACTAAATCAAATGGCGAAAGAGGCTCAGAAAGGCAATGAGGAGAAGAATGCCTTAAAAAGTCAAATTTGCCAGATAGAAAAAGAATCTCAAAAGCTCACTGAGGAGATTCATTTCTTCAGAGTTAGACTGGAGCAAATGGAAGCTAGTGACTTTATGAGAAATCAAGATACTATTAAACAGATGCAAACAAATGAAAGAATAGAAGGCAATGTGAAACATCTCATGGAAAAAACCATTGACCTGGAAAATAGATCCAGGAGAGACAATTTAAAAACTATTGGACTACCTGAAAGCCATGATCAAAGAAAGAACCTAGAAATCATACTTCTAGAAATTCTCAAGGAAAATTGCCCTGATGTTTTAGACCCAGAGGGAAAAATAGAGGTTGAAAGAATCCATCGATCACCTCCTGAAAAAGATCCCAAAAAGAAAACACCTAGGAATATTATAGCCAGGCTCCAGAACTCCCAGATCAAGGAGAAAATACTCCAAGCAGCCAGGAAGAAATAATTTCAATATGGTGGAAACAAAATCAAAATAGCCCAGGACCTGGCAGCTTCTACACTGAGGTATCGAAGAGCATGGAATATGATATTCCAGAGGGCAAAAGAGCTGGGATTGAAGCCAAGCGTCACCTACCCAGCAAAAGTGAGTATCTTGTTTCAGGGGAAAATATGGTCATTCAGTGGAATAGAGGACTTTCAAGCATTCTTGAGGAAAAAACCAGAGTTGAATAGAAAATTTGCCATTCAGACACAAGAAGCAAGAGATGCTTGAGAAGGTAATCAAGGAAAAGAAATCAAAAGGAACTTATCAAAGTTGGACTATTTACAGTCCTACATGGAAAAACAATAACTGTGTTTGATGAAACCTTTCTCATTATGAAAATAATTGAAGAAGGGTACATGGCATATGTTCACAGGTATACATGGATATAGGGCACAGGTTGAATTTGATGGGAAGGGATGATACTTTTTTTTGGAGGGCAATTGGGGTTGGGTGACTTGCCCAGGGTCACATGGCTGGGCTTTTGTTTGTGTGTTGGGTGTCTGGGGCCGGATCCAAGCTCAGGTCCTTCTGGCTCCGGGGATGGCGCTCTGCTTGCTGTGCCACCTAGCCGCCCCAAGGAAGGGATGATTCTTAAGGGGTGAAGTCAAGAGGTGAGAGAGGAAAGTGGCAAGAGGAGATGGAGAGAGACAGGGTAGGGTAAACTATCTCATGTAGAAGAGGCAAGGGGAAGTTGTTGCAGGGGAGGGGAAGAACAGGAAGGCAAAAAGCAAAAGCATATTCTCATTGAAGTTGGCTAAAGGAGAGAATCACATACATACTAAATGGAATATCTTACCCTCACTGACTTTCCTGAGTAGGGGAAAGGGGGATGAGAGGGGGGATGATGGAGGGGAGGGCATTCTGGGGGGAGGAGAGGTTGGAAGTACCCACTATCAAAGAGGGACAGGATCAAAGTAGGGAATGGATCAGGTGGGAGGTGAGATGGGTGGGAAGGAAATATAAGCAGTCTTTTACAATAGATCTACTATGGTAATGTTTTGCATAGCTATACATGTACAACACATACTGAATTGCTTATCTTCTCAGAGGGAGTGGGTGACAAGGGAGGAAGGGAATGGATCTGAAAATCGAAGTTTTAAAATTAAATATTTCATAAGATGTCCAGGCATTGGGGCTCAGAGGTTCACCTTGCCCTAATGGCAAAGTTGAAGGGGGTATAGGAGAAGATATGGGAGAGAGCAGATTGGATGAGGGGATACCTAGTGGGACTGCTATTCTGGGGTGGTGGGTAGGGAAAAAATGGGGGGAAAATTTAACTCATAATCTGGTGGAAATGAATGATGTAAACCAGAAGTTAATAAAGGATTTGTTTAATTAAAAAAATTAGGAACTTGACAAACATAAATAATATTTTCATAAACAAAGAACAGAAAAAAGATTTTATATGAAACTGACTATTGTGTATAGATTATTTCTCTTTTTTTGAAGTCTATATAACATTTAACATGGTATTATCCTTATATTTTAAATATGTTTTACTGACAAATTTTTGCTGTTGCTATCTATCCCTTCCACTCTCCCTGCCTCTCAAGATAAAATTTTAAAAATAAGTCCCTTAAATAAGATATACAGGCAATGGGGTATGGAAATCTATTTTGCCCTACAAGAAAGTAAGAGGGAAAGGGATAGGGGAGGAGGGTAATAGAAGGGAGGGCAGAGTTGGAGAAGGGGTAATCAGAATGCATGCCATCTGGGGTGGGGGGAAGGGAGAGATGTGGAGAAAATTTGGAACTGGAAATCTTATGGAAATGAATGTTGAAAACTAAAATGAAATTAATTAATTAATAAAAATATTTCCCTTGTGAAAAAAAAAAAAGAAAATTCCTGGGTATTTTTCCCCCATGTTCTCCAAATTAACTATTCCTTCTTTGTTTATTGTCTTGATTTTGTACTAAAGGTGAATGATGATTTGTATGTCTCTTTCACTGTTCTAATTAACAATTTTCCTCCTTTGGGGGGAGTCAAATTTTATTATCTCAAGAGACTTTTTTTGTAAATAGTGTTTTATTTTTTTCCAATTACATGTAAAGATAGTTCTTCTAGCCCCCAGGGAAGGAAGCTGACACGATCCCCAAATACTGGTCCCAAAGTCCATAGGGCAATAACCTCTCACATTGTCCTAGGCATGTCTATGTTGATATTTCTGGAATCACCACAGCTGCTGGTGTTCTGGGGTCCTTCCAGCTGGCTGCTGGCCTGTCTGCCCTGGGGCTAAAACCCTGGCTCAAGGGGACCTGGCCTTGGCTCCCCATGTGCTGGGTGCTGTGCTGCTGGCTCCCAGAGCACTGCCCTGGTCCTTCCTGCAGGGCTGCTAGGCTGTCCTCAGTGGGAGGTTAGCTTCTCTGTGTCGTTCTGTGGGTGCTGGGGCTCCAGAAGTTGTTCAAAGTCCCCTTTTACATAGTTTGGAGTTAATCTGGGGGGATAGTGGCTTGGACGTACTGTTTCTACTCTGCCATCTTGGCTCCACCCTGTCATCTATTTTTAAACAGATGTTTTCTTCAGTTGATTCTTGTGCTTCCTTTACCAAGCTGCTAACATTTCCCCCCATAATTCCCATATATAGCCATTTTCCAATTTTTATTCTCTCTTACTTGGATTTTAAAATCTTTTTAAAGCTTTTCCAAGGTTTGGTTTTGTTTTTGTTTTTTGCTTAGGATCAATTTACATTCCCCCTTGAGGCTTCACATGTAGGCATTTTGACATTGTTGCCTTTGCTGAGTTTCTTTTTTGATCTTCCCTGTCACCATAGTAGCTTTCTATGGTCAGGGCTCTTTGCTGTTTTTTGCTCATTTTTTTGCATAATTGGTGACTTTTAAAGGTGAGATCTGACCCTAGACAAAATGGTCCCTGTATCTAGCTTCTCATGTTGGGAGTCATTGGCCTGGTCACTGGCTTTCTGGTATCAGGGTGTCAGGTGCAGGTAGCTTGCCCACTACATTGGGGTGGCCGATCTTTATCATGCCTATATGGGTTCCAGGTATAGAGGCCTCACAGCTAGCTTTATGTGCCATTAGCATGATTAGCCAAGACCAAGGGGTTTCATTTGCTGATCTGTGGCTAACAGCTCCCCACTGGCTTTCCTGGACACTGCTCTAGGCTGTGCTACCCTTTTAGACAAGTGGAATGGGACTTTCTTGAAGTCCTTCTATGTTATCTTGGATTGGAAAGTTACTTCATTCTGTCTTTCTGTGGATTCTGCCATTCCACAATTCTTTTAGGGGCTTGATTTAATGCTTTTTCTGAGGAAACTGGGAAGAGCTCAGGCAACTTCTTGACTTTTCTTTGCCATCTTGGCTCCACCCCATTTCAAAAGACTTTAACAATTTTTACTCCAAACATCATCACTTATATTTGTTGGTACTAGGTTAGAGAGAGATAACAATGAAGAAATGGTTATGCTAATTGACCTTTCCCTTGGTCTACACAAAAACTTGCAACTTTCTTTTCTTTTCAATCATAAGAGAGTTCCCTTTGTACTCACATTGTATCAGTTTCTATCACTAACTAATATTTTTAAAGATTTCCAAAATTTCAAAATTGGATGGGAACTCTGAAGCTATCTACTATATTCCAAATATGAACAAATTCTCTTTTACACCAGCCATAAGAAGTGGTTAAACAACAATTTAACTGATAAATGATCTGTGGTCTTTAGCAGAATTCAGTTTCAATATAAGTAATTAATAGTATACTGTGGCATTATAAAAAAAAACAAAAATAAAAATAAAAACTAACATGCCCTTGGACTTAACTGAGAGGTAAGGCTTTCAAGTGATAATCCTGATGTTCTTTACCAAAGGCAGACCACATTTTGATATTATGCTTATTTCTCGAGACTACAACTTAGGAAAGACTTTAACAAGTTGGAGAGTATCCAGAGGAAGGCTCCAAATATGCTTCAGATTTCATGCCAGATGAGAATAAGGTAAAATAGTAGTACATAATTAATTACTCTAGAGCAAAGTAAAGAAGAGAATAGCAATTGGGAATATATTTGTCTTTTACTACTTTAAAAAGCCTTCCTGAAGGAGAGGAATTAGATTTGTTTAGCATGTCCCATAAAGGCAAAATCAGCAGTAATGTGTAGGAATTATAAATAGCCAATTTAGACATGATATCAGGAATATATCACTAAAAACTAGAGTTAACAAATAGTGGAATGCAACATCTTAAATCACTATTGGAGGGATGCATATCAAAACAACCTGAGGGACCACATCACACCTATAAGATTAACCAATTTGATGAAATGGGAAAATTATAAATGCTGAAGAAGATGTGGGAAAATTGGAACACTAACACATTGTCAGTAGAGTTATAAACTGATATAACCATTCTGGAGAGTAATTTTCAACTATGCCCAAAGAGCTATAAAAATGTGTATACCCTTTGACCCAGCAATACCACTTATAGGAAAGTGTCATAAAGAGATCATACAAATGGGAAAAGGATATACATTTACAAAAAAAAAATATATAGCATCTCTTTTTGTGGTGGCAAAGAATTGGAGAGGATGCCCATCAATTGGGGAATGGCTGAACAAGTTATAGCATATGAATGTAATGTAATACTATTGTGCTATAAGAAATGATGAGCAGGTGGACTTCAGAAAATCCTGGAAAGACATTTATATAAACTGATGCTCAGTAAGGGTAGAAGAACCAGGAGGACATTGTACACAGTTGCAGCAACATTGTGTGATGACTAACTTTGATAGATTTGGCTCTTCTTAGCAATGCAAGGTTCTAAGACAACTCCAAAAGGCTCATCATGAAAAAAATTCTATCCACATAGAGAAAGATTTATGAATTCTGAATGCAGATGGAAGCATACTATTTGCTATCTCTCTATTTTCCTTTCTTTGGTTTCTTCTTTCTCATGGTTCATTCCATTGGTTATAATTCTTCTATACAAGATGAATAATGTGAAAAAACGCTTAGTGTGAATGTATATGTAAAGTCTATATCATATTGCATGCTGTCTTGGGGAAGGGGAGAGAGAAAATTTAAAACTCAAAAGCTTGTGGAACTGAATGTTGTAAACTAAAAATAAATTATATTAATTTTGGTAAAAACTGTTTCTTCTAATGGGTGGTATTCAAGCAATAGTTAAATAACTACTATTTATGTATTTTACCACATGGGTTCTATTTATGGTATCAATTGCATTACATTGTCTCTAAGTTCCCTTATAGATCATTTTTTTGCATTTCTTTTTTTCCTAAATGCTTTATTAAATTGGGTTTTACATCATTCATTTCTGCCAGATTTTGAGTAACAATTTTCCCCATTTTCCCTACCCCCCACCCCAGAAGAGCAGTCCCACAGGGTATCCCCTCATCAAATCTGGTTTCTCCCATATATTCTCCCATACCCCCTTTGACTTTTTCAGGAGGGCAAGGTGAATCTCTGTGCCCCAATGCCTTTATATTGTATTTCCCAATTATATGTGAAATAGTAGTAATAATAGTATTTATATATTTTTACACATTTGATTTTAAAACTTTGAATTCCAGATTCATCCCCTACCTACTTGTCACTGACCCTTACTGGGAAGATAAGCAATTCATTATATGCTGTGCATGTGTCATAGATATATTGTAAAAGACGGACTATATTTCCCTCCCTCCTATCCCACCTCCCACTTGGTCTATTCCCTACTTTGATCCTGTCCCTTTTCATAAGTGGGTGCTCCCAACTTCCCTCCCCCCCTTCCCTCCCACCCTCCTTTCCATCATCCCCCCTCTCATCCCCCTCTCCCCTACTCTCCTGTAGGGTGAGATATCCCATTTAGTATGTATGTCATTCTATCCCTGATCCAAATTCAATGAGAATTAGGTTTTGCCTTTTTGCCTTCCTATTCTTCCCCTCCCTTGTAACCATTTTCCCTTACCTCTTCTCTATGAGAGAGTTTACCCCATTCTGTCTCTCCCCATCTCTTCTCCTTATATTCCTATCTCAACTCTTAATCTCACCTTTTAAGTATCATCCTTTCCTATTAAATTTGACCTGTGTACTCTATCTATGTATACCTGAAAACATATATACACACATTCACATATGTATTCATATGCCCATATATCCTTCTTCAACTATTTTCATACTGAGAAAAGTTTCATCAGTTACAGTTATTGTTTTTCCATGTAGGAATGTATATAGTTTAACTTTGATAAGTTCATTATGATTTCTTTTCACAGTTTACCTTCTTGAGCATCTGTTGCTTCTTGTATCTGAATGTCAAATTTTCTATTCAACTCTGTTTTTTTCATGAAGAATGCTTGAAAGTCCTCTATTCCACTGAATGACCAAATTTTCCCCTGAAACATGATACTATGTTTTGCTGAGTAGGTGATTTTTGGTCTTAATCCCAGGTCCCTTGCCCTCTGGAATATCATATCCCAAGCCCTTCAATCCCTCAGTGTAGAAGCTGCCAGATCTTGCACTATCCTGATTGCATATCCATAGTATTCAAATTGTTTCTTCCTGGCTGTTCGTAATATTCTCTCCTTGACCTGGGAATTCTGGAACCTGGCTATAATACTCCTAGGAGTTTTCTTTTTGGGGGATCTTTTTCAGGAGGTGATTGGTGAATTCTTTCAACCTCTATTTTGCCCTCTGGTTCTAAAACATGAGGGTAATTTTGTTGGAGAATTTCTTGAAGGATGATTTCTAGGTTCTTTCTTTGATCATAGTTTTCAGGTAGTCCAATAATTTTTAAATTATCTCTCCTGCATCTATTTTCCAGGTCAGTGGTTTTTCCCATGAGATATTCCTCATTGCCTTCTATTATCTCATTTGTTTGGTTCTGTTCAACAGCATCTTGATTTCTCACAAAGTCACTAGCTTCCCTTTGGTCCATTCTAAGTCCAAAGGAAAGATTCTCTTCAGTGAGCCTTTGAGATTCTTTTTCTATCTGGCAAATTTGGCTTTTTAAGGCATTCCTCTCCTCATTGCCTTTTTCAGCTTCTTTTGCCATTTGAGTTAGTCTATTTCTAGGGTGTTATTTTCCTCAGTAAGGCTGTTGACTCTCCTTTCATAATTTTCTTGCATCATTTTTATTTCTCTTTCCAATTTTTTCTCCACTTCTCTTATTTGATTTTCAAAATCCCTTTTAAGCTCCTCTATGGCCTGTAACTAGCTCGTATTTTCATTTGAAGCTTTTGATGCAGAGATTCTGACCTTACAGTTCCCCTCCTGTTCCATGCTTCGATTCTCTTTGCTCCCAAAATAGGAGTCTAATGTTGAATTTTTCTGTTTATTTTGTTTCCTTTGCCTAGGCACGTTGCCACTCAATTACTTGACTTTTGTGCTTATTGCCACAGTAGGACTCTCTCACCAGCCAGGGGGGCTTCTGCCTCAAAAGCTGGGGTTTTCCCAACTTCCGGAGGTATTAGTTGGGTGGCTTCTCTGAAGCCTCCACACACTCTGGCAAGCTGGGCACACACCCCAAGACCTCCACTCCAGACCTCAATCCAGATCCAAGAAGGTTAAATCAAGAGTGATTACCCTCAAGACTGATCACCAGATCCCCCTAGAGTTAGCACAGCAGGAACTGAAGCCACAGAGTGTCAGTGACTGAAGCTTCTCATCAGCTTCTTGCCCCCAGGAAAAGAGTCTACAGTCACTCCCAACTAATGAGTCCCAAAGTCCATACCGCACTAACCCCTCACTTTGTCCATGGCATCTATATCTGGAAATGCCACAGATGCTGGTGTTCTGGAGTCTCTCTAGCTTGCTGCTGGTCAGGCTTCCCTGGGGCTAAAACCTCTGACTCACAAGGGCCTGGGCTTGGCTCTCAGAGTGCTGTGCTGGCTGCTCCCTGCTGGGTTGCTGGGTTGTCCTCAGTGGGAGGTTAGCTTCTCTGTGTCATTTTGTGGTTCTGGAGCTCCAGAGGTTGATTCCCCTTTTACATGAATTTGGAAATTGTGGGAGCCGGAGCTGTGGGGAAGAACTGTTTCTACTCCTCCATCTTGACTCTGCCCCCCATTTTTTGTATTTCTAATTTTGGTTATTTCATTCTTTATTCATATACTTACAATGAGGGCAAACCCTTTACCTGAACCATTATTCTCCTCTTAGGGAGATCGCACTCTTTTTTGTTTATGTTTATTGAGATTGTTTTGAAGCTCAGGTATAGAGTCAAATTTAATGCAAATTACAAAAAAAAGAATCAATATTATTCATTAGTTAGCCTAAGAAATCCCAACAGTCTTCTTTTGAGCCTTTCCAATACTATTGTAGGAATTCTCCCTAGAGAACACACACACACACACACACACACACACACACACACACACATTGTCTATTCTGTAAATACTATATTATGCAGTTTTGAATAATATAGAATAGCTATGACTGCTTGCTTCATAGTGTCAAAGAATAGAATACATGAGTTGATCACACTTCAACATTTTTCGTAGACTGATATTTTACTTCTTAAAAATTAACTACACAGATACATGAGAATATGTCTCCAATTTGGAGAAGAGCTCCATTCTACTGATATCAAATGTCAAGAACATAAGCATCCTATTCTTTAAATCAAGAATTTCAGCTGTAAAAAGTCTTAGGATTGAGTTATAAAAAATGCCTAAATAAATAATTCAATAAGCATTTAATAAATGCAAAGAATTAGTGTGCTAACACATAAAAACATAATCATTCACATTAAAGCCAATGACCAGATTTGGCTCCAGAAGACCAATAATAAGATTTTTTTTTTCTCTCAGTGAAGAGGCAGATATAATCATATAATCATAGGTATAGAATGTTGCATACAGTGTCAGATTGTGACCATGGTGATTCATTTGATTAATTACTTTTCTTTTCTGTAGAGGATTTTTCAGTGGGGATGGTTTAGAAAGTGACACAAAATGCATCGAGGAAATATTTTAAAATTATGACACTAAGCTACAGCAGTTCTGACAAAACTTACTATAATGTGTTCTATAATATGCAGTTTCTTCTATATTTGTGATAATAATGAAAAATGATGATTATGATGATGATGATGATTCTTAAGGTTTACAAAGTGCTTTATCAATATTATTCCATTTGATCTCTACAAAAACCCTAGAAGGTAGGTCCTATCTGAAACAGAGAGATATTGACATGCTCATGGTTACATAGCTATTAATTACATAAGGTTATATTTGGATTCATGTGTTTTTGCCTCCAAGCCTAGCATGCTATCCACCATGCCTCCTACCTGCCATTTAAGATTTTTTCAACTGCAAATGCCAAACTTCCTTTATGAATATAAAAGAATTAATATGGTTTGATAGAGAATATTTGTGTATAGTCATATTGGTAAACTGAGGCTTTTTCTCTTTAAATCAGAATCCTTTTAACACTTTCCCCCTTAACTATGGAAAAGGAGGCAACATTTATAAAATTATAAAAAGACTGGAAAAGCCATGAGTGCCTTTGTAATGCTTCAAATCCTTTCTCTAACAGAACAACCCTTTATCCTTCCCTATGGAATATGAAGTAGCACATACAGAATTACAAAGAGAGGGGAAGGCCGTGAGAGTCTCTATAATGTTTTAGATCCATACTCATGGAGAATAACCCATGGCCTTTCTACTGGTACCAGCCAGGCAATTTAAGAGACAGAACTCCCTGAGAAAATGCATGCCCATATCAGTTTCCTAGTATCCTATAAATATGCTTTTTTATTTTCTTTTGATTTCATCCCTAAAGTCAGCTAAGGTACAAATGAAGAATAAAAATTAACTAAATAACTAACAATTAATTAATGAAACAACATATTAATATAATCAGTAACATTAATACAACATAGTAATATAATTAATAAATAGGTAAGTATGCTTTGAGTTCTAAATGCCCCCCAATCATCTGACTTACTAGAGAAGGACATCTACATTGCCTTTGTTAGGGGAAGCAGGGTAAATTACTAACTATTCCATTTGTCATGTTCTCATTTCATTCAGCAAATCACTGTATTCAATGATCCTGAATCAAAGAGAAGAGACTGCATCTTTCTCCCCACAAATTAATATCCTTGGACACCCCCCGCAAGGAGTCATCTATAAAATTTTGGAGATAGAACTTTCCCCGCGCATAAAAGAAAATGTCAGAAAGACATCTTTTGAAAGATCTGTCACACCACCACTCCAATCTAATTTGCCAAATCCCCTTCATCTGAACACAGATTTTCAGGTCCTGAACATTCTACTTCAATCTGCAGATAACTGTAAAGAATATCGTTTACTATATGACTTTTGAACATAAAAGTTTTATGATTAGGCCCCTTTGCCCTTCTGTAGTGCAGATGTTGAGTTACTATTTAATGATTCATTTGGAGAGGAATTTGATTCCAAATAAAAGAATGGAAATGTGAAGGACAAACTAATCAAGTCTCCTCATTATAAACCCCTCATGCCAATTGCTCTAATGAGTGGTCATAATTGATAGGAATACAGGATCAAAACATAGAAATAAAACTATGGCAATTCTTTAACAGGGCATTTCAATGAAGGAAGACATCATATATACCAATAAATAAAAACAATAATTTGAAGGAGAAATCACTAACCAGAGGGATCTGAGAAGTCTTCCCAAAGGATTAGAATCTGAATTTATCCTTGAAGAAAGATAAGATTTGACAGTTGGAGAGAAAGCAAATTCCAGCCATTGGGAATGGTGTACACAAATTCATAGGAGATTCATAGAGTATTGAGTTCAAGGAAGTTCAATTTGGCTGGAAATAGAGTTTGTTAAAGAGAGCATTATGCAATGAGTGAAAAAGTAGATCAGATCAAAATTATTTGTTGTTCAGTCATTTAATCTCTTCTAACTGTGGCCTCATTTGGGGTTTTCTTGGCAAAGTTTTTTTTTTTTTGCCATTTTCTTTCCCAACTCATTTTATAAACAAACTGAAGTAAAGAGAGTTAAGTGACTCACCCATTGTCACACAATTACTGTGTGAAGTTAGATTTGAACTTCTGAAGATCAATCTTCATCACAACAGGCCCAGACCTCTATCTACTGTGCCAGGTAGCTGCCCAAGATCCAAATTATGTGGGAACCTAAATCCCATGATGAAGGATTTGTAGTTTACTTTACAGGCAATATGGAGGCACATTTTTAGATAAGGAAGTGCCTTGATCACATCTGCTCTCTTAAGGGGAATTACTTGGTAATTGTGAAGAAAACAACTAGACAGGGGAGACTGGAAGTAAGGAGATCAACTAGGAAGCTATTACAACAGATCAAGCAAGAGATAATGAGCATTCGAACTAAGGTGGTAAAGTTGAGTGGACAGAAAGAGTTGGGTTTAAGATATATTGTGGAGGTAAAATCATCAGAGATTGGCAGTGGATTGGATGTGTACAAGGCAGAAGAATAGAGATTCAGGTAATTCAAAAATTAACAACTCAGAGGATTAGGAGGTCTGCCAAATATGCCACTGAATACTTTCTTGAAGAGCTATTATATTGAAAATAGTGCTCATTGGAGTTGGAATACCTGGCAGTCAGTATAAAATCAACCTCAATCAAATGGGGCTTGTGTATCATGTTTTTCTCTGTTTTACAAGAAGTAGAAATGGAAAATAGCTCCAAGCACCTAACTAGAAATAGGATAGGTGACAACATAAAGAGACATCTAGGCCGTGTCAATGAATATTTTCAGTGAGCTCAAGACAGAGTGAAGACAAAGGAAAATTGTGAGGTAGAATTTTGTTTCACATCCTTTGATAATAAATGACATCTATTAAGGCAAAAAATTCAGAAATTGAAATGGCATCTATCTGCCAAGATATTGAATTTATTATCTAAAAATAAAACCACAGTTTTTAAGTGAAAAACATATATCTTCATTCACAAAGGAGGTAGCAACATATTTAAATAATTGCATAGGTAGATTCTTGGTAAACAAAGTTCTTTGTCATCAGCATGATAATTTGTTAGTAGAGAGTTACTTCTTCACTGAATTAGAGATGCAATTTAACTTAAAACGCACCCATTTTAAGAGTAGGCAAGAAGGAAGCAAGTTAACAGACATGTACTAAGTGTGTATTACATAGAGACCAGGAGCTGTGCTATTATTTCTTACAATTTATCAAATTCAATTTTTAAAAATATTTTTATTCATAGACCTGTAAATCACTAAGAACAGCAAAAAAATTAGAATAAGTCACTGGTTTCACCTTACACCCTGCAAATTGGCAAAGATGACCAAAAAATGGCAATAGCCAATGTGAAGGGGTTGTGGAATTATAGGCACACTAATATAGTATTGATGTTGATATGAATGTTACAAACCATTCTGGGAAACAATTTAGAATGATACAAATTGAGTTCCTAAATGGTATTTGCAACATGCTTTATTGGCTTTATTATTTATTAACTTTATTTTTGAGATTTTACTGTTTCAAGCATACTATCTCAATGTATATAAAAACATATGTAAAGAATACTCTGGTCTCAGTCTCCCAGAGCAAGAGTGACTCTCTCTACTCAAGAGTACCAATAGTACCTCTGAAGAGATTGTGGTATTTCTTCTCCAAAGCTATGGGTTTAAGCCCTATAAGAAATGTTGACAGTTTGGTTTCCACAGATTCTATAGGAATAATGGGTGTTCACATGCAGAAAGGCATAAATATGTAAAGAGGGGCCTGGGCTAGGCTTCTTGGACCAGTTGGGGGATGGTTACTGACTTTTCATTAACATGCATGCTTAATGGGCAGGTCAGGAGAGTTGTAAATCAGAACAGCTGGAGCCAATACCAGCTCTGAATAAAAGAATGGCAGGAAAGTCAAATGACACTGTATAAAAAGGGCTTGCCTTTGATCCTTTGAAGTCTTTTTTGGAAGGCTACTTATTTATTCATTACAAAATAAATGTAAAATAAATGCAGTGAAAACTTTCCTGGCATTCCAATGAATATTATTTATTCTTAGACTGAACGTGTTTATAGCAGCCCTGATCTGTTGTGGTCATTCCACTGTTAGCCATCAATAAATAGAAATTCAATAACACTAAGCCACTTAAGATAAATTCAATTTTACAAAGAGATAATTATTTTGAAGAAATTATAAGAACAAAGTAAAAAACATTTTCCCTCAGCCTTCTTTAATATCCAGAAAGGAAATATAATTTAATTTACTTCCCCATCATGCACCATGGGACATAACATAAGTTGAACAGACAAGTGAGGTCACTTAGTCCAAAACATTAATTTAAAAGTTAGGGAAATTAAGTAAGCTCATTTTACCTTTAAGATCTCAAATATAAGCTGATTCCCTCTACTTAGTCCATGCTCTATTCCCCATGAGTCCTATCAAAAGATGTTGTCATTCATTCCTTAAATACCTTTATATTCCCTCAAATTTGAGCCTTTATTAGAAACACTTTTCTCTCCAGTATTTATTAGCTATTCCTTTTTAAAAAATTTTAATTGCCTAGTTGAAATACACATATTTAGTGAAATCTTTCACAATTGTAGAAGTAGATGGCCTGAAAGCGCCAATGTCTTCCAAAGAATTCATTTATTTCTCAAAGTATGGCTATGCTATGTGAAGACTTTGACTAAGTTTAAAGGAGTCATAATTAATTCTCCCGTGCTTTATTTCCATTCCTCTTTCATTTCCCCCCTTCTCTCCCTTTCCCACCTCAAATGCATGCACATATGCATACATATATTTATACTTATATTTAGATAATGGAGACAGTGCCAAACTTGAAGTCAGGAAGGCAAACTCATATCCTGCCTCTGAAATTAGCAGTGTGATTATGGAGCAAGTCAATCTCTTTGAGCCTTCAGCAACTTTCAAAGATGTATCTAATAATGTATAGATAGGTTCTCAGTTTTATTTGTGGAGTCTTTGACACCTACAACTGTCTTTGAATTTATTCATATAATTGTCAAATGGATTGTCCTTATATTTACTTAGGGCAAAAAAAAAAAAGAGCTAGAAGGAACCTTGGAGATTTTCCAGCTCAGCCCTTTTGTTTACAGAAGATTAACTCAAGATTTAGAAGGCCCTAATATAATAACTTGCTCACAGTTAAACAGGTAGTTATCAATCTATACTGGAGTTAACAGAGAATATAGAATTTGGGCTTTGGGGGAAGGGATGGTAATTGTGTTAGCATAGGAGACACTTGGAGTGGAAATCCTCTCCATTGATACAGATGAGCAATGTATGTGTAATGGATCTTCAAGGACAATTATATTAATCTGGGAGATTGAGCACCTTGCCTTTGGTTGCACAGTAAGTATTTGTTCAAGATAAAACTTGAACTCATGCTTTCCTGGTTCCAAAACCCCCATGATGTTGCTGCCTCTCACACTTGGATATAGCTGCTGAAACATATGCCATTCCAGAAAATCACAGAGAGTCAGTACATTACATATATAAGTGATTAAAATATAAACACAGATCTGTAAGAACCTAGACATAAGGATTTATAATCTAAGATTCATAATTAAATTATGACAAACTCTCTCAATTGAAAAGAACTAAACATATCACTCACCTGTTCAGAAAAGTATCTAATCAAAATTAGAATATTTTAATAGAGTACTGGTTTAATAGGTACAAAGAATTGCATGGAGATGAGTAAGGAATACAAAAAAGCTGATATTATGAAGAGAATTGATAGCTCTACTTGGATTTCTTGCTCATTAGTCACAAAATGGTGTTGATAGCCTTCTGAGTGGCCATGGCATGAACACAAGGAATGAGCGGTCAAACAATAACAGGGTGAGTAGTTGCATCATATTCTACTCCCACCCACAAATCAGTCAGTCTAAGGGTTGGTCTGCAAGATGGTCATCCTTCTCCCTTTGCCCATTATTTCCTTCATTCTCTTCCATCGAGTGATTGGGAGACATCTAACCTATCCCCTTCTAACCAGCTTAGACTGCATTTTTGTCTTTCACTGTATTCTTAGTTCATAATACCTGATATATAGTAAATACTTAATACTTAAATGCAGTTGATTTACTGCCTTCCCCAATATCTCTCAGGATGGTCAGTAATCTAACTTGACCTGAGTACCCCCACAAACACTTGTGGAAATGTCATTTAAAAAAATTCTAACCTGGGGCAGCTAGATGGCACAGTGAATAGAGCACTGGCCCTGGAAGACAGGAGGACCTGAGTTCAAATATGGCTTCAGACACTTTAACACTCACTTGCTGTGTGACCTTGGGCAAGTCTCTTGAGCCCAATTGCCCTACCTTCCCCCTGTAAAAAAAAATTCTAACCACCCATCCAACATATTGATACATTTACCCCCCATATCACCTCATAACTATGGCAGGTACACCTTATTTAAAATCTTTGTTTTGGGTCATTGGAAAGTAAATGAATCCCACTTCAATCCTTTTATGTTTTCTTTTCAACGTGAGGGTGATTTTCACAGGATAAACAGGCATGGATGGGAAGCAATCCGCACTGCAGCTATATCTGAAGATATAACATGCCTTTCTTCCCAAACCGTCCTTTCTTTTAAATGTCTTTATTAATGTTGGTAACACCATTCTTTCAGTAATCACAACTTCACCATTTCAATGTCATGTTTGACTCTTTACTAGCCCTCATTCCACATATTCAGTCAGTTACCAAATTTTATCATTTCTCCCACCACATCTGTGACGTCTACTCCGTTTTTTCTACTCACACCTACTTTCTTAATTCAGGAGCACTTTCAACTCAAGCAGACTATAGCAAGAGCCTCATAAGTGCTTTCTCTGACTCAGGTCTTTTTAATCTGTAATCTAATGTCCATGTTCCTGAAAAAGTGATCTTACTAAAGTAGAGATCTTACCATGTCACTCCTCTACTCAATAGATTTTAATTGGTTCCTTTTTTATTCTAGGACCAAATATTATTTAATTTTATTTCATCTTCCATTAATTTCTCTAATATGTATTACAATGTACATAATTTAGTACCACAGTACATATATATGTAATTTGGAAATAAGTAAATATACTTATTAGAGGTGCATGATCAAAGCATTTCATAGATTTGTGCATGATAAATGCTTGGAAACCACAGGACTATCTTATGAGACAGAATCAATATTATCTAACTAACCTCAGCATTTAAATAATCATAGATCCAGAAAGATTAATAAATTTTTGTTTGCTGTCTAGTATACAGAATGTCAATAAAAATCTTAAAATATGGGGTGGCTAGGTGGTGCAGTGAATAGAGCGCCAGCCCTGGAGTCAGAAGGACCTGAGTTCGGAGCCGGCCTCCGATACTTAATCCAGACAAACAAAAACCTAGCCGTGTAACCTTGGGCAAGTTACTTAACCCCAATTGCCCTAAAGGGGCGGCTAGATGGCGCAGTGAGTAAGAGCGCCGGCCTCGGAGTTTGGATGACCCGAGATCAGATGCAGCCTCAGAAAATGAGCACCCACGCATAAATAATGACTAGCCGTGTAAACTTGAGCAAGTTACTTAACCCCAATTGCTTTAAAAAAAAAAATCTTAAAATACCTGAATAGAAGACATTCAAAAACTATCATAACAAGGACAGATTTCATGAGCATAAAAGTATGATTATGCCTGTTTTACAAATGAGAAAACAGAGGTTTAGTGAAATTGCTTCAAAGATGTGAAACAAATACATATATGTCTCACTCAGAATTTTCCTAAAATCCAAATTACTAATTTGGATTCACATACTTCAATACCAATATTAGCATTTTTATATAAGTCCTTAATATGAAGTTTGAAGCTACTTTGAGCCAAGCATGCATTTTCTGATAAGGATTACAAAAAGTTTGAACATATTTGCCCTTAATGTCCTTAAGGAAGTTCCATAAAAGTATTGTTGTTTGAGCAATAACTTAGTGTGAAATATTGGGGTTTCCTGTAGAATATATGACTTTTTTTCTACTGACTCTATATTACAGTTATCCTTTTTAAAATACAGATTAAAGGGGCAATTGATTGGCAAATATCTTGAAATTTTTGTATTAAGGTATCTGTAAATTCAAGTACTCTGCTCCTCGAAATTGGACCATGTTTCATCTCACTATGTTTCATTTGCTATACTCCTGACCCTGAACAGCTTTCAGATGTCATATAGAAAGGGGAAAAAATGAAGATTCCCCAAAAAGACATTCTGAATGTATGTTCCATCCTCAGCCTACCTTTAATAAGCATCTGTGAGCCCTTACACTAGATGAACTTTTATTTTTCTTCTTTTGATCTTGTTTGAAAGATTGTAAATCTCTAAGAAAAGGAAATATGGATTTTTTTCTTTTATTGGAAGACTTTTCTATATAATAAGCCTGTTCACCATGCTGAGAAAAAGAAATTGTCTGAATCAATGCCATATAAGCTTTTGCCTCACTTCTCTTAGTAGTGCAGTGTCAACATATCTTTGCCTCATTAATTGTCAGAATTGGGGTTAAGAGAGGAGACTGGTACTTTTAATGTAGTCATCTCATCAAATTCATTGATTGTTAATGTAGCACCTGTTGCCAACACTCCCTTCCTTGCTCTGGTCATATCATTAAGTATATCAGAATCTAGGCACTTTGCAGGTCAAAATATTCACTAAACCATAGCTCAAGGGCACCCTCTTCACCACTACACTACCAATATAGTCAATTTTACTAGTTAGTCATAAGACACACTTAGTTCACAACCAAAGGCTTTAATTAAATAGCAATGTAATAAAAATAACAACAAAATATTCACCTAGTAGACATTAGTATTACTTTCCCACTAAAATATATACTCAATGGAAAGAATGAGCCCATAAAGGGTTTATACATGGGACACACAAATTTGGAGAATGTATGTGACCAGAGAACATACAGAGAGATGTAAACATGTGCCTCCAATTCTACAAAGTTATCAATGTCTTCTGGCATTGTCATCAGGCTGCTCTCTTTTGGACCTGCTCCTCATCTAGCATCATTTTCTATTAAATGCCACAGAAGTTATAGCAGAGGTGGTCCCCACTATGCTTGGTATTCTCTTTGGTCCTCAACTGTTCATGTATTCTTAGGGTCATCAAATATCCTGTCTTTCACCCACCACAGATGGTGGATGAATTCTAATTTATAATAAGCTTCTCCCATGAAGTAAGGGAAATAATTAACCAGTTCAACTAAACTATTTTGTACCATTAAATTCGTCATCTATACCTCATTATCCTATGGCAGTTCATCACTTTTAAAATTCTAATGCTTAATTATTTCCACTGTCTGCCTTATTGGATCCTTCTCTAGTGTTACTGTATGCATATCACTGGCTAGATCAACTAAAATCTGTGTTAACTAATCTCAGTTGAACCTTCATTCATGGACTCCGCTTATTTAGCCTTCTTAAGCAATTATCACATTCTCTACAAATGTAGCTTTCAAGAATTCCCTTCTTTCCCCAAGTTACCTAAACTACCTCGTACCCCATCCCTCTTAGCAAAACACTTCAATTCATAGTTTGCTGAAAAGAAAATGATGCCATTCATTCAACAATCCCTCCTTTAACACTGTTTTTCCTTTTCCCTTCCTTTGATCCAGACTCAAAAGAAGGGTCCCTTCTCTTTTGTAGAAGGCAAATCTTTTGATGTCACTCCACCCCTAAGCTTTCTTTGAGTCTTTTAACCCTTAGTTAGCTTCTCTAACATTAATTTTTAAGCTGTCTTTATCTAATTCCTCCTTCTTGACTACCTACAAATATTCATTGATTTGTTAACCTCCCCCATCATTATTAAGAAAGACCTTAATAGTATACTATTTTCTCAAACTATCCTATTTTACTTTTCTTTTTTACAGCCAAGTGCTTAGGAGGGTAAAAAAATCCTTCCACACTCCCTATACCAACAGTTGCCAGATCTTATCAATTTTAACTTTACATCGTTTCTCCTTTCTCTTCGTCTCCATTCACATGAACACTATCTTGGTTTAGCTCATTATCATTTCTTATTGAAGTTATTGCAGTAGTTGCCTAAATTGACTCAGAATATAGCTATAACCCTATTTAATCCATCAACCATGAAACTATAAAATTTATATTCTTAAATAATGTAAATGGCAAAAATTCACAAAGAATATCAAGGTCTGAACTGCTCTGATCAATAATTTCCAAAGATCTGTCATTGTTGCTAGGATAAAATGCAAAATTTCTGTTTTGATATTTAAAACATTTAATAATATGGTTCAGCTTATGTTTCCTGGTCTATCACTTTTATTCCCTTCACAAATTTGTTGTTCCACAGAAAGTAATCAAATTGTGATTCATCACATGTAACATTCAACATCACACATATAATCCACTGGGCCTGGAATTTTCTCCTCCCACACCTATGATTCTTGGAACATTCCCTAATTACCAAGGATCAGGTCTGTGTTACCCCTTTAAAAAGGACTTCCCAGATTTTTCTTAGCCTTCTTCCTGGTATTATTGTCACTCCCTGCCATTGTCCTTTACCAAGTGAACTTCAACTCCTGCCCTAGAGCCATGTTGATTAATAAGAATTAACTATGTCTGATACTAAATACTTCAATGTGCCCTATTCCTGGCATATTGAAATATTTGTGCCTCCCCTACTTTACCTCCTTCTACTCCTCCAATTTTTCCTCCTCTATCTCTGTAAAGAGTAATCAAAACAAGACTACCATTTCTTCTGGAAATGACATATTAATCAATTATGTTATGACTCTAGTCATTATCCTTGTGATTTTACCCTTTAAGGGCTAATAATCCCCAATAAATATGTGTGTGAGTGTGTTCTAATATGTATATTAGAAGTTAACAAACTCCCCTAGGGCAAAGACTTTTTCATGTTTATCCAGGTCCACAGTGCCTGGAACATAGTAAGCACTTAATAAATGTCTTTTGGTGAATTAATTGACCTACTTTGACTTCTCTCTCTCCCTGAAATTATTTTATTTGTTTTGCATATGCGCCATGCTTAAAACTGTATTCAATATAGCATAGAAGATAAAGTTCTGAACTTGGAATCAGGAAGATTTGTCTTCAGTGTTGCCTTTAACACTTACTAGCTATATGACCTTGGAAAGTTATAGTTGTTCAGAGTCTCTCAGTTCATTTGTTAGCTAACTTATGCCAGAAATCACATACAACACCTAGTTTGCAAGATTAAGGGACTAGGAGGACAGTAATTTCCTTAACAGTGATAGGGAAGGTAGAGTCGTGTCTGAGGAGAAAGATACAGAATTTAGTTTTGGACACATTGAGCTTAAGATGTCCACAGAACATCCTCTTCAAGATGTCTAATTGGCAGTTGGAGATGCAAAGATTAGAGGCCAAGAGAGAGTTTAGGGTATGATAGGTAAAATTGAGTTTTGTCATCATTAAAATTATCATTGTTGTCATGGAAGCTATTGAGATTTTCAAGTGAAATAGCATAAAGGAGAAGAAAAAAGGCCTGGGACAAAGTCTTATGGGACACCCACAGTTAATAGGCCTGACCTAGATGAAGATCCAGCAAAGGAGAATGAAAAGGAACAGTCAAATAGGTAGGAGGAAAATCAGGGGAGAGTAGTGTCCTAAAAACTTGGAAGAGAATAGCAAAGAGAGGAGGATGATCAACAGTGTTAAAGGCAGAGTACAGCTCAAAAAGGATGAGAACTTAGAAAATATTACTGGATTTGGCAGTTAAGAGAATATTAATAATTCTAAAGAGAACAGTTTCACTTGAAAGATGAAGTTGGAAACTAGAGTGCAGAGAATGAAGAGAGTGAACAGAAAGGAAGTAGAGGCTTCTCAAAGAATTTAGCCACCAAAGGCAGGAAAGATGGAATGATAGCAGGAATGGAAGAGTGAAGTGAGGGTTTGTTGAGGATAGAGGAGATATGTGCATATTTTTAGACAGTAGGTAAGCAGCCAGTTGACAGAGAAAAACGGAAGATCAGTGAAAGGATAGAGATGAGGAATATGGCAAACTGATAAAGGAGACAATGAAATAGAAGAGAAATAAAATAAAATAGAATCACTTGTACAAGTAGGGGGGTGGCCTTGGCAAGAAGTGTTACATCTTCAAGTGAAAGTGCAGTAGAGACTGGTAGACTGTACCTAGTTGATGAGGAAAGGAGGGGGAAGGAGGAGAGAATTCTTGGCAAATGGCCCTAATTTTTTCAGTAAATATGAGGCAGCGGGGAGCACTGGGAGGTTTGAGGGGAGATGAAAAGGTTTGGAAGACTTGAAGTAATGATTGTGATAGTGTATTAATTAGGAAAGTACAAAAGGATTGCCTAGCAGTAACAAAGGCCCCAATTAGGTTATACAACAGACAATAATTAGTGGACCCAGTAAGGATGGTTGCATGTTTTCTCCACCTTCGTTTAGCAACACATATGTAGAAGAAAAGGTAGCAGACTGTGAGAATGATCCAAGCCCGAGGATGGTCAGGGTACAATCAGTGATTTATTAAGGGGAGACAGGAAGGACTGGACAGTATAGAGTTGAACTTGTTCACCAAAGGGTCAAAATGGGGAAGGGAGGAGAGTTCACCAAAGGGTCAAAATAAGGGGGAAAAAGAGTGTAATTTATTTAGGTCTGGTGACCTAGAAGAATTGAGTCATTAAGGAATTAAGGATAGCAATTTGGACAAAGATTAGGGCTTGACAACAAAAGCAGAGACAAAAGTAGAAATCTAATATTGTGATTAGGCAAGGGAATTTCAGAGTTCATGAACATGGAGGTAGCACATCTATGGGTGATGGCAAGGGTATAACCATATTTGTATGTGACTAAATGAGAAATGAATAAATTGATGAACTGGGAGGTTAGTGTATTTGAGGGAATATCAATATGTATGTTGAAGTATGAGGTCAGGAATTGGGAGGTAGGGAGAGAAAGAGTATAAACCAGCAACTGAATTCATTAAAGAACAAAAGGGAACCTGCTGGAAGTCTGTTATCAAAATATTAATTGAACTGGATATAAATTGTGTGAACCTCAAAGAGAAGTTGCTGAGAGATGGAGGTAGGGAGACAACCTGGAAATAGGAGTGAGGAACAAGGATTATTCCAATTCCTTCTCCTCCTCAATCAGTTATTTGTAGATAATGAATGAAAAGTAGCCAGTACTGGAAAGAGTGGTCAAGGAGTCTGTGACATCAAGAAGGAACAGGTTTTAATAAGAATTAGAAGATGGAAGGCATGGGAAAATAAGTTATTTAAGATCTAAGTAAGTTTGTTGTCTATGGAGCAGACATTCCAAAGGGCACAGTGAAAGGGGTAAGTAGCTTTATGTTGAGACTTTTGAGGGGGAATGCGGATAAGGAATTGAGCAGCTGTTCTTCATCATTTCCAATCCTTTGTGACCCCATTTGGGTTTACTTTGCAAATATTATAATGGTTTGCCATTTCTTTCTCTAGCTCATTTTGCAGATGAGTAACTAACTGAGACAATATGGGTTAAGTGAATTGTCCAGGGTAACACATCTAGTAAGTGTTTGAGGCCAGGTTGGAAATCCCATAGATAAATTTTCCTGACTCCAGGCCTAGCACTCTATCCATTGCACCACCTAACTGCCAGGAGGTTATAAGAAATGAGGTTTGGATGGTGATGTACATAGTTTCAGAATCCCTGGGATTGAAAAGCTTTGACTAGGGTGCACTCTGTTAATCAAGTGAAAAATTTAGATCAGTTTAAAAGTATTATGATCTCTTGGGGTACTCCTTTCAGAGTCTTGGATAGCTGAGATGAAGGAGCAAGAATTTGCAGCAGAAGAAATAGTGATATTCTCCTTCCCCCATATCAGGAGGCCAAGTGGGAAACTTGATGGAATGCCTCCCTCTCCCTTCATCTAAGTGGTAGAAACTAGCATGATGTAATAGTGTTTTTCCTCTTCTCCCTTAGACTGGAAGATCACTTAGTTAATGCTTAAAACATGATGGTATAGCTCCCAGCTCTCCCCATCCAGCTCTCACCAGACTGGGAAACCAAGTAGGAGGCCCATAGCTATCAGGCAGGAGATGGGCAAGCCACCATAGTAATAAGCCCTCCACTCTTTATCTGCCCAGTAGCTGAGGTCAGGCAAGAGATACACCAAGGAGTTGAGTTAATATTATAGTGGTGAAGATTAATAAATGCAACCACCACCACCAACAACAACAACAATACCAAAAACAACAGAAAAATAAAACAATAATTATGTTAAAAAATATTAAGGAAAGAGCACCGGCCCTTGAGTCAGGAGGACTTGAGTTCAAATCCTGCCTCAGATACTTAACACACACAAAAAAACTAGCTCTGTGACCTTGGGCAAGTCACTTAACCCCAACTGCCTTCCAAAAAGCAAACAAAAAACAAAACCAAAACAAATATTATCTCATTTTATCCTCACCATAACAATGAAATGTAGGTTCTGTTATTATTCCCATCTTACAGGTAAGAAAACTGAGGCAGATAGAGGTTAAGTGACTTGCTTAAGGTCACGTAGCTAGTAAGTGTCTGAGGTCAAAGATGAAGGCAAGTTTTCCTGACTGCAGACCTAGCACCTAGCTATTTTTATATCTTCCAATAATAGTCACTTCTTCTATAAAACATTAATTGCTGTGCTGGTTTAAAAAGGCTTAAAAGCCTTTTTAATAACCAGGTTGTCACATTACCCACCAACAATACATTACAGACTGTGCTTATCCCAGTCTCTCTACACCAACGATAGCCATGAAATTACTATAAGAAATATTTGTTGAAAAAATGACAACACTCAATGTGAATGCTTTTTATTTAAACCCATGAAGATATTTTACATTAGTTATTAGGATAAAAAGAACTGTACCCTGTCTATGCTTAGTTTCTTATTGGAATTTCTTAATAAATGAAAAACATATACAGAGTTTCAAGATATTTTGATACTTTGATGGATGTGTAGTTCCATTTGTATGAGTAGTCTCTTTACTGATACAGACAAAAATCTGAGATGCACAATTATTCTTCATATCTGTTCATAAACATTCTATAGAATATTCATCCAATGTACTAGAGACCTCCCTCTGGCTATTTTTATATTGCAGAATTACCACCGTAACACTCACGGTGTCCATATGTTCTTTCTCATTCTTGTTTTATTACTTGACTGATTTCAAGAAATGAAAAGCATATGTCAGGCAGAATTAAACAGAGATGTCATATAAAGTCCACAGAGCATTAAATACGACATTGGAATCCTGGAGCTAGTCCAAATAATTAGATGTAGAATATTAATATTGTTCAAATGTGAGGCTTTGATCATTTATTAATAACAACATTTATGTGGAAGGTCAATTTGCTAAAGGGTATACCTCAAAGAAGTGGTCAGTTACCTCAACTAGAATTGTATATAGTGATGATATAAGTTCTTCTTCCCATTGCCATTGTTAGTCTACATGCCTGCTAAATGTCATGGATACTGATAATGCCACTTTCTGTAGGCAAGAGAAATTAATAATAAATGTAATTCAAAGGTTTTGCAAAGAGATCCATGAATAGACAAAGAAGAAAATTTTAATTTAATGGGAAATAGTCATCATCAATTTTTTTAAAAGGGAGAACATAGGTTCCCTCTTTATTTATTCTGGAGACAGGTATAAGTAACTCTATTGGGTACCTTAAGGATTTTTTGTTAATCAGTGACTTAGGAAATAATTTTCATAGTAATATTAAGTAATAACAATAATAATATTTAGATACCAATAATAATAATAACTAACATTTATACGGTGCTTACTTTGTGCCAGGCACAATGCTAAGAGCCTTAAAATTATTATCTCATTTCATCTGTATAACAACCCTGTGAGGTAGATGCTATAATTACCCTCATTTTACAGTTGGGAAAACTAATGCAAACAACACTTAAGTAATTTGCCCAAGGTCACAGAGCTATTAAGTGTCTAAGGCAGAATTTGAAATCAAATCTCCCTAACTCCAAGGCCAGTGATCCATCAATTTAGCTACTAAATTGTCATCTACTGCAAAATTCATGAACATTCTCATAATATATGATAGATAGAAAGATTCTCAATTGATATCTCTGGGTAGTATACCACATATAAGATTTTTTCTCAAAATTACTTTCACAGGATTTTAACATCTCTTCCCTATAAATGGAATGTGCTTTTAAAAAAAGAAATTCCACAGTCTGTGGAGTAAAAGTTTTGTTGTTTTATTTTAATGTAAAAGTAATTCAAACTCAAAGAAAAAGTCTTAAAACATTTCCTTCATATAATCTGGCTCACACCATTTTCCATTTGTTCACTCCTTCCTCCCAAAAAACCTTATCCAGAAAGGTAGAAATTTGTACTTGTAAGGACATATAATAATTACTAAACTAAATTTGCTATGTATCCTCTAATATTTTGCCACATAAGTGTACCTAATATCTTAGTCTTTACAACTCTTCATCTTGGTTCAAGGATAGTTATGCACATAAAAATAGGTACATCTAAATATAGCTATAGATTTAGTATACACACAGGCATAAACATAGGCATAGATAGATTAGATAGATAGACAGACATATAGATAGATAGATGGATGGATGGATGGATAGATGGATGGATTGATGGATGAAGAATGTTCTGCCTTTCAAAGGTTTAACTACAAATGTTTGAACATGGAATAAGTGGCAGGAAAAATGTCTTCAGATGAAGGAAGAGGGTAAAGACCTAAGCCCCTAGTATAATGGGCAAGATGGGCAAGATCCTTTGAATGTTATGTTTGCTTGTAATGCAAAACAATAATTATTTATAGGTGTTTTTAAGTACAGAACATGTTTAAGACAGTACTAGGTTCTTGAAATTGTCTAAAAGATTAGTGATAGGAAACTAAACAGTGACGACCATATAGGGATCAGATGTGAATGATATTATAGAGGTACACTGAACAAGACTTGATAATCAATTGGATATGACAGGTGAGACAGTGAAAAGTTATGGATGACAACTTATGAACTTGGAGGACTAGAAAAATGATGGTGGGTTCAACAGAAATAGGGAAATGTGGAGGATTGTTATGTTGTAGTGGGAGAGAATAAAAAATGCTGACCGAGGTTTTGCACATGTTGATTTCAAGATTTCTATGGTATACGGAGATGGAGATGTTCAATAGAAAGTTGATAATGCAGGTCTGATGTTCAGGACAGAGGTTATGGCTACATATATACATTTGGAAGACATCTGAAAGAAATGATAATTGAACTCATGTGAACTGATGAAAACATGAAGAAAACTACCAGAAGTGAAAGGAGAAAAAGGCCAAGGACAACATGAGTAGCCATGGTTAGAAGGTAGAACACAGATGATGACCCATTAAAAGAGACTAAGAAGCAGCTTGACATACAGAAATAGAACCAGGGGTGATTATTATTAAGAAAGTTTGGGGAAGGGTGGGGTGATCATTCAAGCAGATGAAGTAGACAATACTAGAGAGAGATCAAGAAGAATAAAACTGAGCAAGTGACATAGGATTGATTAATCAATAGATTACTGATAACCTAGGAGAGTGTAGTTTCAATTAAATTTTGAAGTCCAAGCCAGATTATAAGGGAATGAAAAATAGAAGAAGAAGGAGAAACAATAAGTTTAGAAAACTTCAAAAATTTCACAGGATTCTAGCTGTGGAGAAAATATATATAAGCCAATAACTTCCTATTTCAGATAGTTACTCTTTCTAAGTAGGGTTAATTAAATCATGCATAAGTGACTTTCCAAAGATGGAGAGAGAGAGACAGAGACAGAGACAAAGAGACAGAGAAAGAGGCACAGAGACAGAGACACAGAGAGACAGAGACACAGAGACAGATAGATAGATAGAGATGGACAAATAGATATAACCCTAACCCTAATTGTGAGAAACAAATGGTCTAAATTCATTTTTGGAGGCCAACCTCTCCCATCCAAAATTAATATCATTATCTTTATAAGTCAATTCTGCATAACCCTTTTAAAGATAATAGTGGTTTAAACCTTGGTATTAGGAGAGGGAGTTTATCTGACATCTAGATCCTAGTTGAAGAGCTACATGCTCTCACCCAAGCAGTATATTGGGTGGGGAGAGGAAAGGAAGGGAGATGAAGAAGGAAGCATATCATTGCGGGATACATGACAGAGTGTAGATACTCTTACCCTTCCCACATTATCCTGTCGTGGGCAGTTAGGTGGTGCAGTGGATAAAGCACTGAGCCTGAAGTCTAATTCTATATATTCACATACTTACTCATTGGGTGAGTCATTTAAACTGTCTGCCTCAGTTCCCTCAACTGTAAAATTGAGATAATAAGAGTACCTACTTCCTAGGATTGCTGTGAGGATCAAACAGGATAATATTTGTAAAGTGTTTAGCTCAGCAGATAGTGGAGGCTTAATAAACACTTGTTTCCTTCCTTTCTTCCTCCTGACTTTGGGCTTAGCTGCTTTCCCAGAAGAGAAACTTCTAGATATACATATTGCTCCCCGTGTTGTAGACCTCTCTACACCAATCTCACCACGTCTCATCCAAACTCCACTCTAGCCTACCACCAGGCTGTACCACCAGTCCCTGTCTTTTTCCTTTGAAGTTAATGAGCATTGTACAGAACCTATTCAATACCATGTGTCCAGCCATGGTTTACTCACACTTGATCATATGCTGCAATGAGGTAAATGGAGCATCTTTCCTTGACAAGGGATGAATGCCCTATATGAGATGTGAAGTTTTCTTTTCCTGAGTCTTTGTTGTTCCACTGAAGATAACTGCTCTCACAACAATTCTAGTTCCTGACTAGCTCACAAACTGATGGTTTGTCTGTGGAAAGCTGCTTTAAATTAACATGGGACACCAGGAGAGCAAGAAGTATAGCAGTGTCTAGACATAAATATGGCCTCAGTTCCTTCTCAATAGGTCTGCACATCTAATGTTACAGTAACATCCAGGTAAACATGTAGCACCTTCCAGAAGAAGAGGAAACACTGGGTAGAGAGACAGACTCAATCTGATAAAAACTAGTAAGTGATAAAGGGCATGAAAAGGGTAAAGAAGTCATAACCAGTAATGGAAGGAAAGAGGAAGAAGGATCAATACAGCAGGCAAGCACAACTTGGAAGAGCACCTGAGACCTTTATCTTTACTGGTATTATGATACATATGAACTATAGGATTACTTGACTCCTTAGCAACTTCAAGTTCTTTCCCCTTGGAGAGGAATCATCAGGGGGAAGGTTCACCTAGGGTAAAACTTCAAATTAATTAATCAATTGTGAATAATGTATTAAATGTCTACTATGTGACCAGTACTTACTAGATGGTAAAAATACAAAAGTGAAAATCTATTTCCTAATTGCAGAAGATGCCAAGTAAATACAAGTACATATAAAATCAGTGGATTATAATCCAAATAATGGATGGTCCCTGAGTAGGCAGAGGGCTACAGGAGGTTTTGTTTGACTTCCATTAATTCTGAGGGCGTGTGTGTGTGTGTGTGTGTGTGTGTGTGTGTGTGTGTGTGTGGTGTGTGTGAAAGAGAGAGAGAGAGAGAGAGAGAGAGAGAGAGAGAGAGAGAGAGAGAGAGAGAGAGCTGGAGCTGGGATAAGTTGGTATAATTTTATAAGCCTGAAAGACTACATAGTTTCCTGGGGAGGCCCAACAAAGGTGGGTTATTGGGCATCAAGTGAATATTCTTTGCATTTTTGTTAGAATAAAACTATATCCAATATTTTATTACTTTCAGAGCTTGCATAGGAGGTAAGGACACTGACATATCACAAAATTTTAGTTCTCTATGGAAATGTCTGCAAAGAAATATATACAAAGAGTATAATTGCTGAGGTACCTTCAAACCTAAATCGAGTTCACATAAGCCTGGACCTTTTGTACCATGGGTAAAAAAAAGTTTTGGCGACTGCATTTGAACCCAGTGAACTTGTTTGTATTGAATAAAAACTGGACACTAAATGATTATCACTATTTGCCTCTGAGGACAGAAATTAAACCAGAACAATTTAGATTCCAAAACATGCATCTGCTAATTGCCAATTAAAGGCAATATTGCAAGCTAATGTGACATCAAAAGAAAGGAAAGAACACTGCAAATAATTAGAACTCTGCTCATGGCCTACTGGGAAGAGGATACCCTGCAGTAAAGTGACAATACAGTAGCTGAGAAATCTGATCATGGGAAAAAAATGAAATTCTTATGGGACAAACACAGATGATTCTGATAAAATCAGAAGGAACTATCAAACAAGAATGATGTGGATGAACAAGGATTTTATAAGTTAATGTATATTTTTAAAAACATGAAAAAATTATAGTCATATGAAAGTCTCTAAATCATTATTGATTATAAAAAATGTACATTACACCTACTTAGAGATATCATTTTATACCTGTCATATTGGCTAAAATGATAGAAGGAGAAAGTGACAAATGGAGAGGATGTGAAAAAATTGGGAAACTAATTCATTGCTTGTGGAATTATAAAATGATACTACCATTTTAGAGAGCAACCTGGAATCATGCCCAAAGAATTATTAAACTACCTATATTCTTTGACTCAGCAATACCACTACGTGGTTTATTTCCAACGATGATTGAAAAGGAAAAGAACCTATATGTCCTAAAATGTTTACAGCAGCTGTCTTTGTGGTGACAAAGAACCAGAAATTGCAGGTGTGCCTATCAATTAGAGAACCATTGAACAAGTTTTAGTATGTGATTCTGATGGAATACTACTATACTGTAAGAAATGTTGATCTCAATGATTTTAGAAAAGCATGGGAAGACTTACACTAAATAATGAAGAGCAAAATGAGTAGGACCAAGAGAGCATTGTATACAGTAACAGTAATATTATTTTGGGAACAACTTTCAGTGAATAAGTGTTGTTTTATTACAAATACCCAAATTCATTATAAAAGATATGAAGAAAGACGTTATCTTCATCCATATGGGAACTAATAAAAAGAAATGTATTTAGAATAATTTCATATATAGAATAATTACATATACATATATATTACATACACCCCTACAAACACACACCTATTTGCGTCTAATGAGGGGAGGGAAGAAGAATATATAGGACAATTTTGTTGTATATTTGAAAAGAATATCAAATTATGCATAGACATGCATATGATTTGAACTTTCATGTATAATCACCTTTTTGTATTTCATTATGTTATGAAAATGCTTATTTCATTCCATAAATTAAAAATAAAATAAAAATATGCATAGAAATTGGAAGTAAGAGCAGGTGACTGGGAATGAATATAAAAGACTGACACCATCCTAGAAGAATAGCTTTATGAGAGTTAATATTCATCCAATGCTGAGGTTAGTAATAGATGCTTAGGAAAACAGAAAAGGGAGATGACTTTTTAAAGTTATACTGTGGAAAAGCAGTGCATCAAAGTAGGTGGGTTATATTGGTGCTGATTATAATGGAAGAGGACAGAATCATTCTTCTATTATTTTGATCTTTTCTCTTTCCCAAGGAGAATGACCTTTAGATTAGAAAGGACATAAGAAAAAATATTGAAAAGGGAGATGAAATTCAATGATTGTGAAGATAAAGTAAACAAATGCCTACCCACTCTGAATAAGACCAAATTAAAAAGTCTGGCTGACCTAGATGCCAGGGCACTGAAAGAAAAAAAACAACTGGTGAATACAATTCCTGAGTCACTGTTAGTGTGATCTTTGAAAGATTGTAGATAACGGGAGATGGGCTACAAAACTAGAGAAGTATAACTATTTTCCCCTCTATCCAAAAAAGGCAAAGAAGTGGGATATATACTGGAGGCCAGTCAGCTCTACTTTGATTCCTGACAAAATTATGGTCTTTTGTTGTTGTTGTTATGAAGTGGTTTGGTGAGCAGATGGAAAAGGAAACAATTATTATTAAGAGCCAAGATGATTTCATCAAGAACAAGCCCTGTCGGGTGTCTAGGTGGTGCAGTGAATAGAGCACCAGTCCTGGAGTCAGGAGGACCTGAGTTCAAATACGGCCTCAGACATTTACCACTTATTAGCCCTGTAAGCTTGGGCAAGTCACTTAACACCAATTTCCCTGCCTTCCCCCCTACAAAAAAAGCAACAACAACAAAAACAACAACAACAACAAAAAATACCCCCAGGTGTGGGGGGATAGTGTAGACTGGCAGATCAAGGGAATATAATGAACTTGATAGACAAATGTCAGAAAATAATTTGTCAGAATATTTCATCCCATCTTTATGAATAAGAAAGAAAAAATGGAGTTAGAACACTTAGATAAGCAGTCTAGGTTGAGTTATCAGACACTTAAAAGTAGTTATTAATGGCTAGGTATCCAGTTGGAAGGTGGCATAAGGTGACCTAGGGAATCAATCTTCACCCTTATTAGTTTCACACATTTATTAATAATTGAGATAAAACCAAGCTTATAAAATTTTCAGAAAACACAAAGATGAGAAGGAAAACTAACAAGCTGAAGGTTAGATTCAGAAACCAAAATAAGACCTTGGCAAAATAGAATAATGGGCCACAATTTAATGAGATTAATTCAGGATGAGGATATATTTAAATCAGTGCATTTGAGTAAAAAAAAAAAACAATTGAATAGGTATAACATAAAGAAGGCATAGCAGGACAACTCTTTTGCAAAAGAGCTTAGGGTTTTAGATAGACTTCAAACAATATATGTGTCAACTGTGTAACATGATAGTTCAAAAGGCTAGTGCAGGATTTTTGATGGCTGGATGGGGATAGTCTAGACCTATAATTTATTTCACTGGTATAAGGGAGCTTCTGGTAAGGATACTCCTTCTACCAATACTGCAATTTCAAGACTTAAGAGTATTGCCTGAGGAATGGAAAATTTAAGTGGTTTATTCAGGGTCACACAGTTAGCATGTGTCAGAGGTAGGAACTGAACCCAAGCCTTCTGTCTATTTACTGTACCATACTTCCTCAATTATTTTAGCATACATGAATAGAAATAAGCTGTACATAGTGAAGTGAGTGATAATATGGCTATGTTTTTCCATGGACAGATTTACACTCAAGTATTGAGTTCAGTCTTAGCCTCAACATATTAGGAATGACATTCATTACCTGGAACATATCCAGAAGAGGGTTACTAAGAGGAAGTCATAACTGAAGACTCCATCCCACATGAGAATCATTAAATAAATTTCAAATGTTTAGTCTGGAAAAGAAATGACTTTGGACTAAGCAGGGGTGGGAAGGAAGGCATGATATTAGTATTTAGATATATTTAAGGTGTTTTTTTTTTAATATTTTGTTTGGTTTGGGTAAGAAACTTATAGCTATATAAAGTCAGAGCTTGCAGAGACCTAAACAATCGTCTTCTCATTTTATAGATGAGGGAACTGGGTATGAGAGATATTATTTAAATGACTTTCCCCAGATCACACCGGTAATAAGTAGCAGAGGTGGCATTGAGCTGAGATCCTCTGACTCCTAGTCCAGTATACTTTTAACTTATTCTACTTTATTCCACTAAATAAAACAAGGATATTTAGAAAGTTCAAAAGACATAGTTTCTGGGTAACTAATTATTTTATTAACAATGCTAGCATTTTATTAATAAAAAGGTCAATGGCACTGGTGAATTCCAAAGACCAATCACAGAGGTGGACTCACAGTATATATGCCCTTGGAAAAGTGGGTGTTCAAGAGGGTGACAGTTAATAATTAATGAGAGGGGTTCTGAGAGTCACATCATGTCACTCTTGGTCAAAGCCATTACCTTTCTAGTCAGACCAGTCATAGCTTTTGGCAATCTAGGCAGAGGATCCACCAAATTAGCTAGAGTGGAGCACAATAAGCAGTACTTCATTTTAGATTAGAAGTCTGATCTAGTTGGGTAGAGTAGCAATATCTGGAGAATGTCAATTCTTTCTTCTATCAACCCTGTCCTTAAAAGACTGGACTTTGGACAAGGAGGTAGAACAGAGAAAGAAGCTAAGGTCCCCCAATTTTAATAATTAAATAATAATATGAGAGAGAAATAATAATTTCTCTCAATATGAAGTGTTGTAGAGACAAATTTAAAATCAATTAAAGGGAATTATTGTTGATCATTTGTTTCAGTCAGTTTGGCTCTTAGTAATCCCCTTTAGGGTTTTCTTGGCAGATACTGGTGTGATTTGGCATTTCTTTCTCCAGTTCATTTCACGGATGAGGAAACTGAGGCAAACAAGGTTAAGTGACTTACCCAGGGCTACATAGTTGATAAGTGTCTGGGGCCAGATTTGAACTCAGTAAGATGCTTCCTGACTTCATGCCTAGTACTCTATCCAATGACCCCATTAGTTAATCTTGCAAGGAAAAGCACTCTAAAAATTAAAGCTAGCACAAAATAGAATGGGCTACTTTAGAAAGTAGTAGCTTACATTTCCCTAAAGGTCTTCAAGCAAAGACTGCTAGTTGCTGAGGACATTAAAGAAGGAATTCCGGCTCTGGTATTTGCTAAACAAGAATGATGTTCCTTCCTAATCTGATATCCTCTGATAATATGGAATCATTTTTTCTTACTTTATTTTTGATAAAGTATTCCACTAGGAAACAGTGTCAATTTTTATGCAAAATCATATCCTGAATGCTTCCAGATGAATGTGTGTTTCTTTTCAGATATGTATTTTTAGAGTTTAAAATATTCATTCAAACTTTTTTGAGTTCCTGAACATGCCATATAGTTATCAATTATTAATATGATTTCTATGTGACATACAAATATATACACAAGCAAAAATAAGCAAAGGAAAAATAAATCTAAAATGAATCCACATGATCAGGAAGCATTTATTTAGGGAATGGGGAGAGTAGAGGACAGTTCTCTCCCTCTGGCAACCACAGTGCAGGGTCCCCTAGCAGCAGTCAACAGTAGGACAAAATGAACTTGAAATTGAGAAAAAGGGGAAAGGCAGGAATCACAGAATGATGAGTGATCATCAGAGGCCCAAGGCTTGCAAAATAACAAAAACATGTTAGATAAACAAGGAATGACAATAGAAATTTTGGATAATGTTTTGAGTTAAAATTACTGTTTCAGTGCTCTTTGTAATAAAATTTGGTGAAAAAATTCAGTACTCTGGGATAATTCCCTTTATGATATTTACTGGGTAAATCTTTCACAAATTAGGACAGACTTCTTATCAAAGATTTTGAAATGGGAACTTCAAGAGATCAAATTATTTTACTCCCAGCTTCAAACAGGGCAAATTATTGTGATATTAAGCTACTAGGCTCACTAGATTACTTTTATAGATAGGATCATAAATCTAGAGTTAGAATGGACTCCAGAGGCAGTTAAGTCCAATTCCCTCCTTTTTTACAGATGAGAAGACTGAGGCTCTGGGAGTTCACATAAGTAATAAGTGGCAGAGACAGGATTTGAAAACAAGCCTCAGTGTTCTTTCTACTCTACCATGTTGCCTCTCTTCAAATTCAGTTTAATTCAACAAACTTTTTTTAGAACATTCTATATGTGAGACATTGTTTTGAGAAATAAAGACTAAGTAAAATAAAGATTTTAATCCTAATGAGCTTATCATCTAATAAGAGGAATGGATGCATATAGGGGTGTGTGTGTGTGTGTGTGTGTGTGTGTGTGTGTGTGTAAAGAATATGTGTAAAATCATTAGATAAGGCAGAATATGAAAAGAATGAAAGAGTTAGGCAATTAAGTGCTATGTGGTATTTGAAGATGGCAAGATCACTAGAATTAGGGAAAGGTACATGAGGAAGTAACAATGAGAGTTGAGCATTTAAAAAATGAAGATATGAGAAAGGTGCATGAGTATAGTCCTTTTTATGTATAGGAAAATAGAATGAGTGAAAATACAGAAATGGAAAAGGGCAGGATAGGATACAGGAGGGTAAATATTCCTGGTTTATATGAAAAGTTATATGAGATAAGACTGGAAAGATAGTTTATAGCTCATTTATAGCGAGGCTTGAATTTCATTGTAAAATTTAACCTTTGATAAGAGATGTAGCTGCAGTGAAGTTTTTATTTTAAAGAGAGATCTGCCATGTTATATGGTACATTATGAAAATACTTGGGCATCTGGGTCAAAAGATAGGTAGGAGGTAGAATAGATAGGAGATAAAAAGACCATTTTGGCATTCTATTGACATAATCCATCACTTCCAAGTTCACTCCCCAATCCATGATGGTACTGGAACTATACCCCCCGAGGGCCCCAGCTTCTACTGTCATGGTTTTACACATAATCTTGTCAGTAGCTATCCTCTTAACCTGTAGCCCTTGAGTCCTTGCTGATAATGTTTCTCTTTAGTAATCAGCCAGAAGACATAGTTCTTTAGTGAAGACATTTACTCAAATAGCATAGCAAGAGAAATGGTTTTTAAAATTTCCCTGTAATACTTGTGGTTCTCTTTCCAATAAATACATACAAAGCCCATAGGGAAAAGAGTAGGCATAGACAAAGTAAAATACTGAAGACCACCAAATGGGGTCATGAACAGTCGGACATCAATGCAACAATTGAATAGCAAAAAAGTGAAGACTACACATTGAAGATGAATAACTCACAATACTGGAAAAGCAGGACATTAATGCCCTTTATTTAAAGTGTCCTCATGAATTCCTGATAAGTTATGGCAACAGTGATAGATGAGAAGCTATGTTGCTCAGCTGAGCTAGTTTCTTGAAAGATGTGGCATCTCAGCTGGATGAGCGAATCAGTAATTGGACTTTGGTGACTTCTGGACTGAGTCATTGAAGGTCAACTGGCCATAGGCCTAGGCAGTTGTTATATTGCTTGGCTCTTTCCAGAGGACAATATCTTTATAGGACAGATTAATCTGTTGAACTCCCTTAGCAAATTCTTTGATAATCTTTCACCTATTTCAGTCAGTGGCTTAACTGAAGGGTACTAGGATTGCCTTCAGGTGAAGTACAAAACTGGTCTCTATAGCTAGAGTGCTTACAGGTTTTGTCTAGGGAAATGGCCCATAGTATAGGATTTGGGAAAGGACTCCACCTCTTCTTGGTTGCTACTTCTTGAGATCTTTCTCCAGAAAGACTCCTATTAAGGTACTTAGGCATCTGAGTGAAGGCATCTGAGCAAAGACATGAATGAAGTATGTGCCCTAGAAGCATTTACATTGTCTCCCCAAAATGCACAATGGAATGTGAAAAAGAAACCTTCTCAGATATAATAGGGACATTTCACACCTTTAAAAGAGTCTGATGTTTGAGTAGCTGAATTGAATATGAAGAGCTATGTATAAAGGAGAAGATATATGTGATTCAGGTAAAATATATAGAGCATATAATAGATTGGATCTTGAGAGTGGGGAGAGGTCAGAATCAAAGCTGATTCTGAAGTTGTTTGGATGATTGAGAGGGTAATGTTGCTATTAAATTTAGCTCAACAAACATCATTTGGCATGTATTAGGTATGAGATATTATGAATATAAAAATAAAAAATGAGAATGTCCTTGACCTCGAGGAGATTTACTTCTGGAAGGAAGTTGAAATGTACAAAGATAAATATAGCAAAAGGAAGAGAATGACATGACAAATGAGAAGCAGATCCAGTGTTCTAGGAAAAATTGAGGAGAGGGAATCTTTCAACTAATAGAATCAAGAAAGGATTCATGGAGAAAGCAGGACCTGAATGGGACCTTGAAAAAATAAAATAAGGCTGCTAAAAGATAATATGGAGGAACTACATTTGAAGCAAAGAGGATAGTCTCTGTGAAGGATGCAAGGGCAGGAAACAAGACATTAAGTTAGGAGAACTACTAGAATCCAGTTTGGTGAAAATTACTTCCACCTCCTACCTCTCACTGGTGCTACAACCCCATCACCTCAGTCCTACCTTTCCAGCGTACATATCTTCCTCTTTTCTCCTGTTTCATCATGCCCTGTGGAGCCCCTACATCATTGGTAATAAATTCCACTTATCCTATATCTCATCATATTCCATTATCATCTATCATTAACAGAAATGGTCCTTTTCTTATGCCCTCTAATATATGAGAGCAGCAAGAGAACTACAGAGACACCATGATCCTTCTGCCACTTCTACACTATTCTTTTGGTACCAAAATCTTCCTTTGAGACTAGTTCCTTCTAGAGGATAGTTTCAAAAAATTCGAGGAAAATTTAAAAGAACTGATTCAGATGGAGGTAAGAATCAATTTATGCAATAAGATCATTGTAAAAAACAAAAATTTTGAAAGATTTAAGAATTCTTATGAACATAGTGATCAACTATGATTCCAGAGGACTCACAAGAAAACATGCTACCCACCCCTTGATAGAGAGGTAAAGGAATCAAAGTGCTAATTGAGACACACATGCACACATCCATATACACATACATCTAAATAACTATCAGGAAGACATGAGTTCAAATTTGCCTCAGACACTATGTGACTATAAAAACATCATTTAACATCTGTTTGCCTTAGTGCCCTCATTGGTAAAATGGGGGATGGTGGTAATAATAGCACCTACTTCCTAGAATTGTAAGAATCAAATATGATAATAATTGTAAAGCACTTAGCATAATGCCTGGAACATAGTAAATCCTATATAAATGTTAATTATTGTCATTACTTGGAAAATGTAGTAATTTGTTTTGCTTGATTATACATACTTACTACAAGGGCTATTATTTTCTTCAATTTTTATGTTTGGAGAAAGGTAAGATTGAGATAGATTTTGGTTAATTTAAAAAACAAAATTCAACTAAAAAATAGATTAGCTCCTTCTAGATATCATCTGGGTCAGATCCTTGTCCAGGTAACCACCAGCCTAAAGCCCATTCAGTAACTTCAGTACCTGGTTCACAGGCCTAGGGATCTCTGAAGACCCCCACATGCTTTTAATTCCATCAACTTACACAGGCCCTGGGTTCTCTGGGCTTCTAGAAAGTTCGAAGATGAAATTTTAGTGATGTTTCTCTGGTTTAAAATGCAGAGAGATATCCCTAGGAAAGGTCAACCCTTAAGCAGGGAAAGAGGAACTATCTCCTTCTACTCAATTTGCCCTAAAACTGAAAGAATTTTTCCCTTTATAGAATAATCATGGGCCAAGAAGGACTTTTTCAGCGACTCCTTTTCTGTTTCCTCTACAGTAAAACCTGTTGTTGGACCACAGAAAGAATGATTTGGGGTCTGGGGGAGAATAAGGTAAATGTAAAAATGGGGTGATGGAGTCCCAAACTCTAGGCTATACCAGAGGTTGGAGAAAACCTGATATCAAGTTTGCAATAATATAATTTAATTCCTTACTAAAGATGATCAAGGCAGAAGATGTGCACAATTATTTGTGACTAATGAATGTAAGTACACTTTGTCTAATTGATTTTACAAATATACATTATATCAGACAAAGAGGAACAATGAGAAGAATGAGCAATTACCTGAACAATATTGCAAAGGGGTTTGAACATCTAGGATTTGTTTATACTGTTTTAGTGACTACCGTGCAATGTCATTGGTTTTAGGTAAGATAATGGGAGCAGATTATTCTAGTGAGTTGTTTTGTTTTTATTTTTTTCTTGTATAATGCACTCAAGAATAATGGGTTGTTTGTTTTGTTTTGGTTTTTTTCATGCAACATTTATTTAAAAAAACAATTAACAAGTAATAAAGACCTCTACTACAGTTTTTAACAATTTTCTATTCTGGCTGAACATTGAAGAACTACATCTCCTGAGAAATTCTGTTTATTAGATGAAAGAAATGGCACTTTCAAATCATTGGTTGGTTTTGTTAAATGTTGTTAAGATGCCTCTTCTACTTCTTTGTAGTAACAGGAATTGTGACTACATTTTCCCATATGTCTCCTCCAATTTACTTTTCTGTTTGTGTTTTTAATTTGTTTTTGTTCTGATCTCACAAACAATTAATGTTCTTTCCTTTGCATTCATCAAAGATAATAAAAATGATTTTTTAAACAGACTTCAAACATGATGACTAACAATAATTTTTAAAAGCATAACCAATTTCAAAGCACTTCCAATGGGGTAAATTCAACTATGGGAAACTATTTCCTCCTAAAATACCACCTCACCCCTGCTACCTCCCACCCCTACTACTACTACTACTACTACTACTACTACTACTACTACTACTACTACTACTACTACTACTACTACTACCACCATACTATCACTTGGAACATATTATTTAATTTATTTAAATATCATCTTCCTCATCTCTAAAAAAGGCATCTGTAAAGGCCCAATATGTTCCAAAAAGCTATAGTGGAACAAATTAGAAATTCTAAATTTTAAGATGTTGTTTTCCTCAATTAGGTTTTATATTTTCTTTTCCATTGGCCCAATTGTTCTATTTTGAGTCTTTTTTCATAATTCTCTTACATCATTTTCATTTCTTTCCCTAGATTTTCTTATCTCTCTCTTGTATGATTTTTAAGCTCCTTTTTGAGCTCTTCCATGAGATCTTTCTGAGCTTCAGACCAACTCCTGTTTTGTGGGGGAGTTTGCTCATAAGTGTTTAGACATTGTTGTCCTCTGATTTTATGTCTTGTTCTTCCCTGTCACCATAATAACTTTCTATAGTCAGATTCTTTTTATTGTTGTTTTCTGCTCATCTCTCTCTCTTTTGGGGGGGAGGATTTCCTTTCTTTTACATTTGAGCACTACACCTAGGGTGGAAAGGACACTGCCTAGGGCTTCTTGTGCTTTTTGCTATAGGATCTGGTTACCTGGTGCTGCACTGGTCTGGTGCTTTGCTTCAAGGAAGCAGGATGGGGGGGGGGGGGTTGGAGTTGGCTGGCTGGTGCTGCTGGAAGCCACAGGAATCTGGCAACTTATCTAGTACTGATCTGGGGTTCTAGTGATTGTGTCTGGCATGTGCCAAAGTCTTGTGGGGGATTTCTCTATTTCACAGTGGCTACACTAAAGCACATGCTGTCAGGCCTTTGGAGGCTGCCTGTTTCCCTGAGGCTATGCTGAAGCATGTGGTGGTTCTTGGAGCTGGAGTCTGCTGGTTCCCCTGGTTATTCTAAGGGACCTGGGGAGTCCTGGTTTGGGCATTTGCCTGCTCTACCACACTGGGGTTCAGGCTCTCCCTCTGGTTTACTGAGGTAGGGCTTGCTGCTGACTTGCTAGGATGCTTTCTGTCCCAGGCTATGCTCTCCTTTCATCCATGTGAGATGGATCTCTCTTGCTGATCCTCCAAGTTTCTTGTCCTGAAAGACTGCTTCACTCCATCATTTTTGCTGGTTCTGCTAATCTAGTATTTGTTTAGGGACTCCATTTTATTATTGTTTGGGGGTGAATATAGTAGAGTTGCAGCAGTTTACTACTTACTCTCTCATCTTGGCTCCTGGAAGTCTCTGTGTCTTTTCAATATTCTTTTTAAATATTTTATTATTTTTTTTTAATTTTTAATTAAATTTTATGTTTTTGTTTTAATTTCCATCATTCATTTCCACAAGATTTTCAGTTAGGAATTTTCTCCTGGTCTTTCCCCTACCCACCACCCCAAAACACTGATCTCATTGAATGCCCCCTCCCCCAATATGCTCTAACCTATATCCTCCCCCATAGCCCTCCAACATTCCAGTACAGCAAGAGAGATCTACATACCACAGTGCCTGTATATCTTATTTCCCAGTTGCATGTAAAAATAATAACAATAATATTTTTAAACATTTGATTTTAAAACTTTGAATTCCAGGTTCTTTCCCTTCCTCCCTTGTCACACACAATTACTGGGAAGATCAGCAATTCAATATAGGTTGTACATGTGTAGTTACACAAAATATTTCCATAGTGGGTATATTGTGAAAGACTGACTATATTTCCCTCCATCTTATCCCACCACCCCATTTGTTCTATTCTCTACATTGACCCTGCCCTTTTCAAAAGTGTGTGCTTCTAACTATGCCCCCCCAACATGCCCACCCCTCCATTTTCCCCCCCTCTCATCCCATTCCCCCTACTGTTCTGTGGGGCAAGATACCAAATTTAGTGTGCATGTCATTCCCTCCCTAAGCCAAATTCAATAAGAGTAAAGTTGACCCATTCCCTTGTTCCTTCTTGTTCTTCCCCTCTATGGTAACAGTTTCCCCTTGCCTCCACTATATGACATAGTTTACCCCATTCTGTCTCTCCCCATCTCCTCTCATATTCCTCTCTCACCTCTCAATTTTACTTTTAAATATCATCCCTTTCTATTCAAATGATCCTGTGCCCTCTGTCTATGTATACCTGTACACATATATACACACATATATATGTATTCATATGCACAAATACCCTCCTATATAGACATATATATGCATGTATATATGTATATATACATATATATGTATATATA